>CAUYLG010040740.1:0-16447 GCA_963573385.1 Cacajao melanocephalus
TTGCAGCACTGTTTACAATATCAAAGACCTGGAACCAACCCAAATGCCCATTGATTGTAGACTGGACAAGGCAAATGTGGCACATATACACCATGGAATACTATGCAGCCATAAAAAACAATGAGTTCATGTCCTTTGTAGGGACATGGATGAACCTGGAAACCATCATTCTCAGCAAACTGACGCAAGAACAGAAAACCAAACACCGCATGTTCTCACTCATAGGTGGGTGTTGAACAATGAGAATACATGGACACAGTGAAGGAAGCATCACACACTGGGGTCTGTTGGGGGAAAATAGGGGAGGGGCAGTGGGGGGTGGGGAGTTGGGGAGAGATAGCATGGGGAGAAATGTCAGATATAGGTGATGGGGAGGAAGGCAGCAAATCACATTGCCATGTGTGTACCTATGCAACAATCTTGCATGTTCTTCACACATACCCCAAAACCTAAAATGCAATAAAAAATAAAAAATAAATAAATAATGTCCAGTTTTTCTAAAATGCAGCCAGCTTCGAGAACCGTGTTTCCTAACTGTCTTACAATATTGTCTCAATTTTGTTTGAAATTATCTTTTTTTCTAGGCCTAGTATTCTGATTTTTCATTATGCTAATAATAACAGATAACATTACAAAGTGCTAAAGGTAACTGTACAATCAATACGCATCTATGCACAGTGATCTAGAATGCAGGCTTCTCCATGATTTATTCACCCTTGTGGTAGTGACCACTCCAAATTTCTGCTTATGACACAAATCTTTGCCTGCCTATGAGTACGATTTAGTCTCAGTCCTAACAGTAGTTACCATTCTCTTGAGCAACAAAATTTTTCTATTGATATTTGACTTTTTTTTTTAGCTTATGTTGCAATCAATTATATTCCTTTTCTCTCTCTCTCTCTTTCTTTTTTCTTTTTTTTTTTTTTTTTTTTTGAGACAGAGTCTTGCTCTGTTGCCCAGGCTGGAGTGCAGTGCTGCATCTCGGTACACTGCAACCTCCACCTCCTGGCTTCAAGCAATTCTCCTGCCTCAGCATCCAAGTAACTGGGATCACAGGAACACACCACCATGCCTAGCTAATTTTTTGTATTTTTAGTAGAGATGGGGTTTCACCATGCTGGCCAGGCTGGTCTCGAACTCCTGACCTCGTGATCCATCTGCCTCGGCCTCCCGAAGTGTTGGTATTACAGGCATGAGCCATCATGCCTAGCCCCGTTTTTCTTACTACATGAAACAAGAAAGGGAAAAAAGCCCTCAGGAATACAGATGTAGTCCCCATCCTCCGATTTTCCAGTACCTTTCCAGTATACATTTTAATATTAATCTCATACCTTATTTGTGATTTTCCTTCTTTCACTGATAAAGATAGAAAGGCAGACAGATGTTTAATCATTCTATTCTAAGTTCACCTGAATCATTCTTAATATTTATTGGTATATTTGTCAATATATCACATATTCCTCTGATGGCACAGTTTACTACTGTTTAGTTTCCTTTGCGTATTTCTCTAAATCATTGAACTCTTAACACTGGAGTAATGCATGCTTCAGTCCTTGCAACTCTTCTGCTATTTGTACCTATACCATTGTGAGCTCATCCAGTCTCATGGTTTCAAACACCATCTCTACAAAAAGACTCCCAAGTTTGTATCCTTAGCATGGTTTTCTCCCCTGATAGGCAGACATGCATATCAATTAAGTATTTCAAACTTAACATTTCTAAAACTTAACTCCTGTTCTTCCCAAACATCTGCTCTTCTCACATTCATCCTCATCTCAGTTCAGGGCTATTATGTCCTTCCAAGTGCTCAGGCTAAAACAATATTTATTCATCCATGACTCCTATCTTTCTCTCACACCAGAAATCCAATCTGTCAGCAAATTCAATTTACCCTAATATTTAATAACCACCTCTGACTATATCCTGGTCCCAAATTATAATCTTCTCTTACTTGGATTATCATAACTGCCTAACAGCTGGTTTCCCTGATTCCACCCTTGTCCCATCCCAATGTCTACTCTTGACATCCTGCACTCAGTATGACCCTGTCAAAATAAAATCATGTCACTCCACTGATAATCTTGTGAAGTCCCAATAATAGCCATATACAATCAGTCCCCTATCACTGCTCTCACCTTATCTCCTGTGACAACAACTTCCACTCTTTCTTTAAACCGAACTGGTCATCTTATTCTTCCTCAAATGCCAGGCATGTTCCTAGTTCAGGGACTTTCCATTTGCTGATCAGTGCACCTGGAATGCTTTTCCCCTGATAACTGCATGGATACTCCTCCCCATCTTTCAGGTCTTTAACTGTCTCTATGGCACTTAGAAACACTCCATATTTTACTGATAACTCTTTTGATTATCTTCATCCCTATCAAGGTATAAGCTTCTTCAGGGCAATGAATTTTGTCTATTTTATTCACAGAATTAGCCTAAGTGCCTGGAAGAGTACTTGCCACAAATATTGTATTAGTTAGTTTTCACTCTGCTGATAAAGATGTTCCTGAGATTGGGTAAATTATGCAGGAAATGGGGTTCAATGGACTTACAGGTCCATGAAGCTAGGGAGGCCTTGTAATTATGGCAGAAGGCAAGGAGGAGCAAGTCATGTCTTACATGGATGGCAGCAGGCAAAGAGAGCTTGTGGGGGCTCTCTCTAAAAAAACAAAAATCAGATCTCATGAGACCCATTCACTATCATGAGAACAGCATGGGAAAGACCTGCTCCTATGATTCAATTATCTCCAACAGGGTCCCTCCCACAACCCATGGGAATTATGGGAGCTACAAGATGAGATTTGGGTAGGGATATGGCCAAATCATAACATTCCATCCCCAGCCCCTCCCAAATCTCTTATCTTCACATTTCAAAGCCAACCATGCCTTCCCAATAGTCTCCCAAAGTCTCAGCTCATGTCAGCATTAACTCAAAAGTCCACAGTGCAAAGTCTCATCTGAGACAAGGCAAGTCCCTTCTACCTATAAGCCTGTAAAATCAAAAGCAAGTTAGTTACTTTCTAGGTACAATGGAGGTACAGGCATTGGGTAAATACAACCCTTCCAAATAGGAGAAACTGGCCAAAACAAAGGGACTACAGGACCCACCATGCAAGTCCAAAATCCAGCTGGGTGGTCAAATCTTAAAACTCCGAAATGATGTCCTTTGATTCTATGCCTCACATCCAGGTCATCTTGATGCAAGAGGTAGGTTTCCATGGTCTTGCGCAGTTCCACCCCTGTGGCTTTACAGGCTATAGCCCCACTCTGGGCTGCTTTCATGGGCTGGGATTGAGTGTCTGTGGCTTTTCCAGGCCTACTATGTAAGCTGTCAGTGGATCTACCATTCTGACATCTGAAAGACAGTGGCCCTCTCCTCACAGCTCCACTAGGTGGTGCCCTAGTAGAGACTCATTGTGGGGGTGCTGACCCCACATTTCTCTTCCACACTTCCCTAGCAGAGGTTCTCCATGAGGGCCCCGCCCCTGCAGCAAACTTCTTCCTGGGTACCCAGGCATTTCCATACATCCTCTGAAATGTAGCTGGAGGTTCCCAAACTTTCATTCTAGACTTTCATGTACCTTCAAGCTCAACACCACCTGGAAGCTGCTGGGTTTCCACTCTCTAAAGCAAAAGCCTGAGCTACACCTTAGCCTGATTTAGCCATCACTGATACAACTGGAACACAGAGTACCAGTTCCCTAGGCTGCACAGAACAGAGGAGCCTTGGGCCCAGACCACAGAACCATCTTTTTCTCCTAGGCCTCTAGCCCTGTGATGAGAGGGGCTGCCATGAAGACTTCTAACATACCTTCAGACATTTTCCCATTTGTCTTGGTGATTAACATTCAGCTCCTTGTTACTTATGCAAATTTCTGCAGCAGGCTTGAAAAATCTCCTCAGAAAATGGAATTTTCTTTTCTATCATATTGTCACACTGTAAATTTTCCCAACTTTTATGTTCTGTTTCCCTTTTAAAACTGAACACCTTTAACAGCACCCAAATCACTTTTGAATGCTTTCCTGTTCAGAAATTTCTTCCACCAGATAACCAAAATCACCACTCTCAAGTTCAAAGTTCCACAAATCTCTAGGGCAGGAGCATAATGTCACCAGTCTTTGGTAATACCTAAGGAGAGTCACCTTTGCTCCAGTTCCCAACAAGTAAGTGCCTCATATCCATCTGAGACTACCTAGTCTACATTTCATTGTTGATATCCTTATCAGCACTTTGGTCAAAGCTATTCAAGTCACCAGGAAGTTCCACCCTTTCCCACATTTTCCTATCTTCTTCTGAGCCATCTCAATTGTTCCAACCTCTGCCTGTTACCCAGTTCCTAATTGTTTCCACATTTTCAGGTATCTTTTTGGCAGCACCTCACTTCTGGTACCAATTTACTGTATTAATGCATTTCATGCTGCTGATAAAGACATACCCAAGACTAGGTAATTTATGCAGGAAAAGGGGTTTAATGGAGTTACAGTTCCACTTGGCTGGGGAGACCTCACATGGCAGAAGGCAAGGAGGAGCAAGTCACATCGAACATAGATGGCAGCAGGCAAAGAGAGCTTGTGCAGGGAATCTCCTCCTTTTTTAAAATCATCAGATCTCGCAAGACCTATTCACTACTATGAGAACAGCATGGGAAAACCCTGCCCCTACGATTAAATCATCTCCCATTGGGTCCCTCCCACAACACATGAAAATTATGGAAGCTACAAGATGACATTTGGGCAGGGACACAGAGCCAAACCATATCATATATCATTAAATAAATATTTGTCAAATGAATATATGACTGGCTTATAAGTACAGATAACTGGAACTGCCTAAATTTTCCTCATCATAGTACTTTGATCTGTATTTCAAAATAATATTCAACATTTTGAGAAAAGTTAAAAGGGATATGAAAGTGATCAACTTCATTAAAGCAAGAAGCAACCAGAAAAAAAAACCCCAGAATCAAAGTTTACTAGAAAAAGAAAATGTCCTTAACTACAAAATAAATGAAAAAAATGTCCTAATTAACATGGAAGGTCAACTAAAATGAGAACTACATGTAATTTTCACTCACTCTACAGACTTTAATCAACTTCAGAACTGTTACAAGCATATAAATTAGGTTGCATTTTAAACACATTAAAACTCTTTCTTTCTTAATGTTGGAAAAGAGCACATGTTTCCTTGCTCTGCTTAACTCCAATATAGTCAAGAATTATGTTTCAGAAGTAATCTGTGATCACAGTTTGCTTTTTAGGCTGTGCTTCACAAATCTTCACAGAATAGAATGAATTTAACCACTTATATTAAGGTGAAAGTTATATTTCAATAAATACAAACCGTAAGTTACTTTTTCTATCTATATAATTAAGAAATTATTACATTTATGAAATAGAAAACAAATATAATTAAGTAAAACATAAGTTAGTCCTTGCTTCTGGACAAAACTTAGTAGTTGCTATTGAATCAATCTTCCCAAAGATAACAATTATAAATAACAGAATTTTTGAATATTTGATGCAGCATTAATTTTGAAAGCCAAAAAAAATATGTACATGCTATCTGGCCATGATTTCCTATGTAAATATACACAGACATACACAGAAATGTAAACACAAACAATAATGCACACAGACTTATTAAGGGTAAAAACGACATCAAAAGATTGATGGTGATTTTCTCTTGCTTATGAGACTTACATGTGATTTTCATGTTTTCTAATTCATTTTCATTTCATTCACATACATGTACTAATTTTAACATAAGAAAATAAGCACGAAAAAAATTTCCACTGAAAATACAAATAAGAGTTGAGATAAATACCTTCGGGAATCTGATAACAAAAATCAGATTCTAAAATAATTACTGCTAATGTATATGTATACATAATGTATGCATAATCTTTCAAAGAAGTATACATATACATAATGTATGTATAATCTTTCAAAGAAGTCCAAAGAATACCATGTGAAATATGCCATATAACTGAAAATATATACATATCTCACTTTGGGAGAAATTTTACAGAGTAGAATTTTGTCACTTCCTGGTTTCACCTATTTTCTTTTTATAAATGCTCTTTTTACCTATGCATAAATATCTTCTACTTTTATCTCCATTCCAATATAATTGTTACCCTATGCAAAGTTCAAATAAGATTGAAAATAACACAGTAATAAGTTATTTGTTATAGTTAAAATGACCTTAGAGATTAAAATTTAAGAGGATATTTTAATCATTGAATGTCTATCACAGTAAAATACTATTCAAGGCACTAGTAAGAAAGAAAGAATATAATATAGTACCTGATTATTTGCCACTTGCTTCATCTTCCTGATATCTTCCTACTAGTCTATCTAGTTACTGACTAAATGTTCTACTCCCTATTCTTTTTGGAAATTGGACTCCAATTCCAGTTTACTTGGTTCTTCCGTTCTATTCTCCCTATCTCTACACTCTGCCATTACTACCTATAGTCATGGGATAAAATACCATTAGTCGACTAAATGCTATATGAAGTACTGCCATGAACCATGTGACTGAATCGCATTCTTTGAAGTATTGACTAGTAAAATGACATGTAATAATTAAAGATTCAAGAACCACTCTATTTACATTACCAACACATTTGTTACTTAGTGGGATAATTAAAACATACTTTCACTGTTTTCAAAGTATGTTCACAATCATGTATTATTTTGGTCCTTAAACTACTTTCTCAGAAAAGAAGGACAAATAGGAAAGTCTTGATTTTACCTTTAAGAAAGAGAGGACAATCAGTCCACGTCATACGGTGTAAGTGCTAGAGTCGAGAGCCTGAGTCTTCCAAAATAAGAAGTTCTTTGGTAAAAATGCCTCAGTTGCTTTCTTTTACTTCATAAGGTATTGAAGAAAAGGAACAATTTTTTATATTCCCCAAAATATTTAAATCCTTTACAAGTTGTATATATTCTCAGACTTTTACGAAATATTTGGTAAGTCACATGTTCCTTTCTAGCGCTAGTTGGCTAGACAGAGGGAAAAAGCCTTGACCTTCCAGGACATTCACTTTAGGAATGGACAGCAAACTCTCTCAGTGTTTGTTATTTAATAATATTTGCTATCTAATATTTTGTTGTTTAATGATATTTGTGTGCTCATTTGTTTGTACTTATGACTTTGCTTGTAATAATCAACAGTGAGTTGCAGGAAATGAGAAACACAATGCTCAAAGTAATTTATCTAAGCTTTCCCATAGACAATAGGTAAGTACATGGAGGAAAAAGGATGAACAGGATTTCCAAATCTTGTTCTGCTTGGATATAAGTCCTAGAAAAATGAGGCTTTCATCCCAATAGTATAGCAAGCAGGACATAAAAAAGATGTCTTCATCAATAACAAAAAAAACCCTACAGATATTAGTCATAGGAGAGAAAAAAATTCACAAAATAATTCTTTGAGAATAAAGAATTTCAAATCCTTTAAACTCTGGATATAGCTAACTCTCCTTGAAAGGATGAAAATAAAATTAAAAGGGTTAAAGGAGATTTTGTAAAAAAAAGTATCATCTTTGATTGAATCAGCACAAGATACCAGACTAGGAGATGAGCAAAGTGGGAGTTTCGTTTCCCATTATAAACTCAGCCTTCCCCAAGGACTGTGCCTTAGGTACCCGTTCAATTTTGTATTCTAAAGAGTTCTGCTCCTATTCTGTGTGATTATTCTGATATAATATGTCTAATATATTCCTGGAAAATCACATACCTTCCTAAACACAGACATATACAAATACATATATATGTAACATTACAATTTTAAAGGCTTTCTTTATAACCCCCTAAACACATCTATGGATCTGCAGGTTTAAAAGAATCTGCATTTGACATACAACGTAACTGAAAACACATTAATTATCAGATTATGTAAAAGAGACCTACAAAGAGCAGAGATAATTTATCCTTCTCTCATTCTTCAAAAGACATAACCAAGACATAGCTAGGACAGCCAACCTAATCAAATTGCTCATTTTAGAGCAAGAACTCATAACTAACAATCTGGGCACAGCCCTAACATCTGATAACAGGTTAAAAAAAAATTACTCAAATATGTAGAAACCAAGTAAGGATCTTTACAAGTTCTACTTTAAGCCATAAAACCAAAATCTGTTTGCAAAATAGAATATCCAGATTTTTTAAAAATATGACAATAAACCCTATCAGATAGTTTTAGACCCACTTTTTTCAAATCTAGATATTTGCTGGTGCTTGCTTGTGTTTTTGCAGTGTGAGATACTTTTAACAATTTTTCCCAGTGTCTCAGCTTTAAACTTTGTTGCATAACTTCTTTCTCTGCTTTAAGACATTATAGACTGCAGCTGCTGTCAAGATTAAGTAAAATTCAAAGTAAAATGTTTTATTTCATTAGAAATTTTTTTTTAATTAGAATCATCACAAAGCAATTCAATAACCCACATGGAATAACTATGTAAAAACAGTCTTAAGACTTGAAAACTAATAAACCTTTTCCCAAACTACTTCCATACCTCATTATTCTATCTTTGTTATATAAAAATCATTTCCAGATATCATTATGTGTTAGAGTGCAAAGCAACAGCACTCAGTGAGTAATTATGTAACAAAGGTAATTTTCAGAATTGGACATAAAGTAATTCCTAATGAGCTGCTGAAAAATTGTGATGAGAAAATGCAATTTATTCCTTGCTTTAAAAAAAAAAAGTAAGTGAAAAGAATTCAAATCAATTTCTTATAGATTAATGAGATTACTAACCAGCCATGTCACCTTGGGCCAGAGGGAAGAAGGCAAATATATTCATTTACCATCAGCTACATCCCAGATACTACCAGATGCTGCATAAACACTGCATTTCATTTCACTGGTACAACATTTAAAGAGAAATGTTATTATTCCGAATTTACTGATGGGAAAATGGAAGGTCAGAAAGGTTATATATCATGACCAAATCTCAAGCAATAAAACCTAGATTTAAATTCAGGTTACTCAAGTTCCTGTGTCAGTTTGTCTATTTCCACATTATTCTTTATTTGTAAAACATAAGTTTAGACTAGAGAAAATCTCTAGGGTCTCTTTCAGATTTAACATAAACTAATTTCAGGCCAGGCATGGTGGCTCATGCCTGTAATTACAGAACTTTCGGAGTCCAAAGTGGATCACTTGAGCCCAGGAGTTTGAGACAAGCCTGGGAAACATGGCAAAACCCCACTTCTACAAAAAATACAAGAATTAGCCAGGCGTGGTGGCATACACCTGTAGTCCCAGCTGCTAGGAAGGCTGAGGTGTGAGGATTGCTTAAGCCATGACTGTGACACTGCACTCAAGCCTGGGCAACAGAGGAACATCCTATCTCAAAAAAAAAAAAAAAAAAAAAAAAAAAGTTAGGGGAGAAAAAATCCATTTCAATTATGTTAAAAGTATTATACTGGTGCTAGTACCAAAATGATTTATACAATATGCTGAGTTTGAAGATTCTGTGTGTAAAAATACTAGGAAAATTGAGCACAAAGAACTATGACTTCTATTACAGAATACTATCTTTTCAACTATATGTAATTATGTGTCCATTTAAAAATGGACAATAAATATTTAAAAGCAGCATAAAGAAAACCTATATGAAAATTACATGTTTTATATGTATGTATGTATGTATGTGTGTATATACATATATATATATTTTTTTTTTTCACCCAAAATCTGAAAAAATCTGAAATCTGGAACCCTTCTGTTCCCAAACATTTTGATAGAAAATACTCAACATGTGTTGACTTGTTTTGGTTTTGTCTGACTCTCCTTAATAGAATTGTTTAAGTTATACAAGGGCAGGGTTTTCCCCCCCTCTTTTATTCATGGCAAAGCTCCCAGACTCTAAAAGACACCCTGTCAAAAAGTATGGCTCATGAAATGTTTATCTAAGAAATTAGTGCTCTGGCTCATACCTGGGTGCCCCCTCCAAAAAATAAAAAAAATTTTTTTAAAATTAAAAAAAAAAAAAAGAAATTAGTGCTAAGATTTACCATCAGGTAAATGTCCTGTACTGCTTCTTCTGTCCTAGAGAATATGTTTTTGCAATGAATTTATGGATATAATATCTGTCTCTCAAACAGCATTTACAAAGCTATGAATATCAGCCAGGGTAGCCAAGCTGGGCTGCATTAGAGCTGAGAGTTGGGGAGAGGAGTGGAGATCACTCGCTAGAAAGAGGATCACAGAGCCTCCCATGGATCACTTAGTGTAAAATAATAGTAACAATATCCAAGAACATTTATTAGTTTTTTTTTTTTTTTGAGACAGAGTCTGGCTCTGTCGCCCTGGCCGCAGTGCAGTGGTGCGATCTCAGCTCACTGCAACCTCTACCTCCCAAGTTCAAGCAATTCTCCTGCCTCAGCCTCCTAAGTAGCTGGGACTACCTGTGTGCACCACCATTCCTGGCTAATTTTTGTATTTTTAGTAGAAACTGGGTTTTGCCATGTTGGCCAGGCTGGTCTCGAACTCCTGAACTCAGGTGATCCAATGTATTACATTTTTACATTTCCATGGCTTGCTTTTTGGTGTTATATGCTGGAAGAACTGGAAGCCTTCCAATTAAAATATGTTCTGACCCCAGGATTTTCTCATTCACTAGAATTCAACCAATATCCCAAGTTAGGTCAACACCCTCACTACCTGCTCTGCAGTGCTCCAGTCCTAAAAGGAAGTAGATATCTGTCTTGTACGACAGTAATAAAGAACGAAAAGTGCCTCTACGATGTGTAGAACTAAGACAGGCTGAGGTAAGACTGCTGGCCTACAGTGGTCGGAGACACAGAGCCCAGCCTAGAGATGACCAGCCTTGGAATCAAAGCCGCTTGTCCTGGAGAGAGATGCAGGGGCATCCTTGGGGTTTCGTTATAGCATATTCCCAATAATGGGAAGGGGAGTTGGGCTGGGAGGAGCCTTCCCCTGTGTGACTTTTCTTCCACACCAAAAAGAAAATCAGGCAAGTGACACACATCACAAGAGCCGAGGAGTGAGTTCCAGCAACTCCATTTCACCCCTAGGTGTTAGCAACCATCTGGGTCACTTGTCAGAGAGCAAAAGCTTACAAAGGAGTAGCTGGAACCAGCCTGTCCCTGCTGGACAAAGGCTGCTCCGGGTTCTTGAGCTTGGGAAAAAAATGGAAAGAGGTTCTGAGTTTGCTGACTTTGCTGAAGCTTGAGTTTAAGAAGGGTTCATCTCCTTCCTACCTCTTATTCAGAAAATCTGCAACTTTTCTTTTTGAATTTCTAAGCATCCTTTATATGTACTTTTTCGTTTCAGCATGGATGATTCATTACATATAAAACTTCATTTTATTTTTCATAGCTTCCTGAAACTGTTCAAATAATTAACAGCTTTACACATTAGAAAACACAGGTCACATATCCTGAGATCTGATTCGGAAAAACACAGCTATCAAAGTTGTCCTGCTCAAACAACATTTTTCCCATTTCTCTTGTCAGTTAAGAGTCTGCTGTGTCCTTGACAGTGAATTGAGGTATTTGGGGAAGAAAAGCCCAGTGTCCAACAGATGAATAAATAAAATGTGGTTATAAGTACAATGGAATATTATTCAGCCTTAAGGAGGGATGACATTCTAATACATGCTACCCGTGGACGAACCTTGAAAACACTATGCTAAGTGAAATACACCAGACAAAAAAGGACAAATATTATATAATTCTGCTTATCTGAGATATCTTCAATAGGCAAATTCACAGAGACAGAAAGTAGAACAGAGGTAGGTTACTAGGGGCTGGGGGAGGAGGAAGGCATAGGGAGCCGTCGTTTAACAGACACAGAGTTTCTGTTTGGTATGGTGAAAAAATTCTGAAAATTGATAATAGTGATGGCATTTATTGCCACTACTTGTACAATTTAAACACGGTTGAAATGGTAAATCTTTTTTTGTTTATATTTTGCCACAATAAAGACAAAGGAAACATTTGCTAACTTGGTAGTTGAAAAATGTTATCTCATTTTTATTTACATTTAAAATAATGTTCTTATTGATATATTCTTTGATTTTTAATAACAGCTAATTCTCCAAGATCCTAAGATTTACTCTTAGAGATAAAAACTTACTATTAGTGTCTCATGGTCTATACGTTATTGTATGGGGAATTAAACTGTTAGTAAAATCTACTGTGGTTTTCCTATTACTTATTGTAGCAAACATCGAAAATCTCTGCAGCACTAAAATTATTTGTTAAATGGTTTCAACTCTGATATTTTTCTCTTATGTCAGAGCCATCTTTCTGGATTTCCCACAGCAGACTATTTACTTCTATTAAGCAAACTTGCTGATTAGCCTGCATGCACGTACCTATTAGCATAAGGACCAGGAGTATTTTTATGTAAAGAGCTTTAGGACCCTTGAGGATGGCGCCAGGGCTGAGGATGGGCTTGTGCTTGAAGAAAAACCAAGGAAGAGAGAATCAATGGGGGCACCTCACACATATTTTGTCTTTCTTTCAGTACCTTCTGTGACAGCTTCTAGTGTTTTTGCTGTTTCTGTGAGTGGACACTTTCAAATATTTCAGGGAAGTAAATTATTGATTTTGAAATACTGTGGAAAATTAGAACTTTAATGTTGATTTGGATGTGGAAAGCAGGTGAATAAATAGAGGAAACTGGTAAACACGTTGGGTAAAGGGACTTATACAATGACTGAATCATACCCGTCTCCTGCTTAAAACTCTTGAAAGGTGTTTTTTTTTCTTTTACCTATATCTTCTTTCCTTTTATTGAAAAATACTTTAGAAAATGTCAGTTAATAAAAAGTAACAATGAATCAACAGGGATACACTAGTGGAAATATAAACTAATATAAAACTAAAAATGCCATTAGCTTTTTTAACTGATTAAGAGCACAAAATTTAACAGGCAAAAGGTCTGTTTTAAACAAATTTTCTAAAGTGATGTATTTTTAAAATTCTCCCCATCAGCTATGTACAACACTCACAAAAACAATGTGTGAAGGAAACCTGTGTTACACAAGAAGTTATATCCTGAATTCTTCAGGGAAACTGATGTTGAAATAGGAATTAAAACGAGTCAACAACAGGTTAATCATATTTTTAAACTGAGTCTTCAAATGCTGCGTGGCACAGAGCTATACTGTATAAAGTACTGCTAGGTACAAAGGAAAAAATCTGTACTGCTTCTAGCAAAAGTGCTTTTCCAGAAAACCAAATCAAAACAATGTAATCAGCCAACCAAGGAGACTACAGCCGAACATCACTATACCTTCCCACATCTTGCTAGAAGATCCTATTTGTCCAGAGTAGACTAAAATTTCAGGACAAAAGAGGAGCACTTTAAACATTTCTTACTTTACCCATTTAAAATTTTCTGTACTTTCAGCATGATCCAGCAGAAAGAGGGCTGCTGTGAGAACTGGCTATTTTCTTTCCGCGGTGAGACTGTCATGGAGCCTGGATATTTTAGGCTCCTATGCATCCCTGACCAGTGTCCCGCCATGGTCAAAAAAACTTAGCAATGAACTTGGTGAACTCGGCTTCCCGCAGCTGCCTTCTCCTCCCACTGATGAAGGTCAGCTTCAGGGTCTATTTTTCACTGACCCTTTTAAGATTGGAGGGCAGCTCCCAAATATCAGGATCCACTCCTGCAGCATCCTTGCCATGGGCCACAAGAAAGATGCTCTTCTTTTGTGAGGTATAAATGGTCAAGGCTGGGTGCCGCAGCTCACGCCTATAATCCCAGCACTTTGGGAGGCCAAGTTGGGCAGATCACTTGAGGCCAGGAGTTCAAGGTCAGCCTGGCCAACAGGGCAAAACCCTGTCTCTACTAAAAACACAAAAATTAGCCAGGCATGGTGACATGTGCCTGTAATCTCAGCTACTCGGGAGGCTGAGGCACAAGAATCACTTGAACCTGGGAGATGGAGTTTGCAGTGAGCCAAGACTGTGGCACTGCACTCTAGCCTGGATGATACAGCGAGACTCTGTCTCAAAAAATAAAAAATAAATAAATGATCAGAATCCCCATCATCACAAAATAGGACGCACATGGCCAAAACAAGCTGACCCTAGAAAGGGGTGCATAGAATCCCAAATCAAAGCCACTATGGCAAGGAAACAGGAGCGCATTCAGATGGTAAGGCGAATGTCAATGAGACCAAAATTCTCCACCTACTTGTATTTTTCCAGAAGTACCTTTCTGGCAGAATCATCCAGAATTTTTCACAGTGGATCCATCCCACTTGTCAGTTTTTCCATGATTCTCATCTGTCTTCCACTTAACCAAGAAGCCACTGAGGCCTGTCATGCAGCTGGGACCACTGCCCGGCCCCACTACGGCCTCCGCCACCACCGCTTCTCCTGCCCTGGGCAGCTGCCACCATCTTGCTGTGAAAAGCTTTGTTTGAAAGGTTTTCAACCTTTAGGAAAAGCCACCAATGGGTAAGAAGACTCTAGAAGGCCCACCATGCTCTACCTCACCCTTCCCCTCTCCTTACATCCACCTCTTCAGTCTCACGTTTTGGTGCTCCCATTCTCACTAATAATGTTACCTATGTTGAATATTTTTTACCATTTCTGGAAGGTTCTTGAACTGAGGTTATCATGCTATCACTTAATCCCTTAAAAAAAATAACAGCTTGAGCTATAATTCACATCTCATACAATTTATAAAGTATACAGTTCAGTAGTTTTTATTTTTTTTTTAATTTTTATTTTTTGAGCTGGAGTCTTGCTCTGTCACCCAGGCTAGAGTGCAATGGCACGATCTTGCCTCACCGCAACCTCCATCTCCTGCGTTTAAGCAATTCTCCTGCCTCAGCCTCCCCTAGTAGCTGGGATTATAGGTGGGTGCCACCATGCCCAGCTAATTTTTTTCTATTTTTAGTAGAGAGGGGGTTTCACCATGTTGGCCTGGCTGGTCTCGAGCTCCTGATCTCAAATGATCTGCCCGCCTCAGCCTCCCAAAGTGCTGGGATTACAGGCGGGGGCCACCGTGCCCATCTTCTCCATGTTTTTATCGGCCATTTGTATATCTTGCCTGGAGAAATGTCTGGTGAGATCGTTTACCCATTTTAACATGGGGTTGTCTTTTTATTGAGTCATTATTCCCCAATCTTTAACTGGTTGATGCTCTTTCTCATTCTTTATCTTCTCCCTCTTTTTTGATAACCTCCTAGTACTGCATTCCTCCCGCTTTGACAGTCTCTCAAGTGCTTTGGTTAAGGTCTACCTTCCCGTAAGACTGCTGATTCTAAGAGAACAGAGACTATGTCCATCTTACACACTGTTGTTCATTATTGGCCCATTACTTTATACATTTTAGGTTTCCTGGCACATATCAGGTACTCAACAAGCATTCGTTGAATTGTATTGAGTGTGATTTTCACAGTTTCTCTTGTGTCAGGAGGGTTGCTGTCTCCACTGAGAAGATTTTTTGGGTCACCTCCTCTTTAACCATTTGTGGTCCTGACTGCTACAGGTTGGGGGTTGTCCCAGAGATTATTCATTCTTGTGCCCTAGTTGAGCATAGGTTTGGAGACTGCAGCTTCCATAGTGTTAGAGGATCCCTAGGGTGAAAAGCAGTAAGTGAAGCTCATGTGTGAGGTGAGATTCGGTCAGAGGAAAGTGAGTTCATGCCGTATGAACTGTCTACCATGGCCACAGCTGGAGTTAGAGGTGAGGTGGAGCAGAACTGTGACAGGGCACCAGAGGCGTCAGACACACCCAGTTTGTCAGAAACTGCCTTATGTGTCTAAAATCCAGTTACAGTTATTGTGCCTATTAAGATGCACGCCCTGACAGACTTGCATATGGAGAAAATCAATGAAATTTTTTTTTGGGCAAATTGCCTTTCTACCCCTGCATCAACCACTTATTGAATGTGCTGTCCCCAGGGAGAGGATGTGACCTTGGCGCGGGGCAGGGGTCTTTCTTTAGCTGAGGAAAATTTCTGCAGAGCGACTCAGCTAAAAGCTGTCACCAGGAACACTCCCAACAACTGGGAGAATGAGTGGTTCACATCTGCAAACTGGATCTGAGTGGTGTGCTATTATTTGAGCATCTACTATGTGCCAGTTGCTGAGGCAACAAAAAGCCATATAGCGGTGGGGTGGTGTGTGTGGGCGGGGGAATAGGGCAATACGGCAAGTAAGTAAGCAAGTATGATAGAACGGTAAGTAAGCAGGGTGTTCGCTGGGTGCTGTGGGGCTGCGGTAAAGATGAACCCAGCCTCGTGGTTTCTAGGAAGCAATGTCTGATCTGAGCCAAATTTTTAAGGATGGACAGGATGCAATGGTGATGGTGGAGTGTGTTCCAGGCAGTGGGGGAACCACTTGCTATTGCATTTTAAAATGCATTTCACTGGGTCCCCTTGCCTCAACAGTGCTAGGAGGCATGAGAGACTGTCCATTGCAAACCTTGTGAGGCTCTA
>CAUYLG010040741.1:0-15090 GCA_963573385.1 Cacajao melanocephalus
GAGATAGCATGGGGAGAAATGCCAGATATAGGTGAAGGGGAGGAAAGCAGCAAATCACACTGCCACGTGTGTACCTATGCAACAATCTTGCATGTTCTTCACATGTACCCCAAAACCTAAAATGCAATTAAAAAAAAAAAAGAAATTCAAAAACATTCTTTGGGAATTCTGCTTCTGGCCAAGATGGAGTAACAGGAACCATATTTACCTTCCCTACTGAAACAACCAAATAAACAGATAATATATATGAAACAACAGTTTCAGGAAATTAATTATCAGGCACCAGAGGACAGTGATGTCAGAGCAACAGTCGACAAATGAGGAGAACCCTCCAACACTCCAGCTTACTGCCTTGAGGGCAATCCCACTGTGGCGCAGGGAGGGGAAATCCAGGCAGAGCCCAGCAGACTCTCCCAGTTGAAAAGATGGACTAAGAGTCCAAGGAGACAAAGAAGCCATGGTTTGCAGGACAGAATACTGCAAATGAGAGAGCTACGTAAGAGGGGACTCCAGAGATCTGTAGAGGCCCCCCCTCAAGTATACAGCAGAGTACTGGTTAGCACATGCATGTGAGTAAACCACCCAATGCCAGAGAAAGAATTACCAGAAAGGATGAGAAGGAACAGTACCCAACTTCACACAGAGCAGGGAACAGTACCTCTTCTTACCAGTTAGCCTGGAAAACTTCGTAATTCACAGGGCACTGAGTAGAGTACACAAAGGGACCTGCCTCAGTAGTGAGACACAATTAACTCTAAAGAAAACACAGCTTGCTTGCTTAAAAGAAAAACCTGAAAGAATCAAGCTGTTTTCAAGTAACTTAATTGTACCCCAGAACAAAGCTCAAGAATATATATAGCAGGGGCAGCTGCAGTGGCTCACGCCTGTAATCCCAGCACTTTGGGAGGCCAAGGTGGGTGGATCACCTGAGGTCAGGAGCTCAAGACTAGCCTGGCCAACATGGTGCAACCCTATGTCTACTAAAATACAAAAATGAGCCATGCGTGGTGGCAGGCGCCTGTAATCTCAGCTACTCAGGCTGAGGCAACAGAATTGCTTGTACCCAGGAGGTAGAGGTTGCAGTGAGCCGAGAGCATGCCACTGCACTCCAGCCTGTGAAAACAAGAGCGAAACTCTACTCAAAAAAAAAAAAAAAAAAGGAAGAATAAGGACTCTAAAATACCCACCATTCAGCAAAGTAAAATTCATATCTGGCATCCAATAAAAAATTATCAGACATGACCGGACGTGATGGCTCACACCTGTAATCCCATCCCTTTGGGAGGCCGAGGCGGGCAGATCACAAGGTCAGGAGTTCAATATCACCCTAGCCAATAGGTGAAACCCCATCTCTACTAAAAATACAAAAATTAGCCGGGCATGGTGGCACACGACTGTAATCCCAGCTACTCAGGAGGCTAAGGCAGGAGAATCATTTGAACCCAGGGCGCAGAGTTTGCAGTGAGCCGAGATGGCGCCACTGCACTCCAGCCTGGGCAACAGAGCAAGACTATGTTCCAAAAAAAAAAAAAAAAAAAAATCAGACATATAAAGCAGCAAGAAAATAGGACATGTAATGAGAATAATCAATCAAGCAACACTAACCCAAAACTTGCACCCATGTCAGAATTAGCAGACAAGGATATTAAAACAATCATTATAACTGTATTACATTCAAAAAGTAAAGTAGATACCAAGATGTAAGATATTAAAAAACATCAAATCAACCGGGGAGGCGGAGGTTGCAGTGAGCCAGTATTAAGCCACTGCACTCCAGCCTGGGCAAATGAGGGAGACCCTGTCTCAAAAAAATAAAAAATAAAAAAAAATTAAAACTATTAAATCATACCTTTTTTTTTTCTGAGACTGAAATCTTGCTCTATCACCCAGGCTGGAGTGCAGTGGTGCAATCTCAGCTCACTGCAGCCTCCGCCTCTCAGGTTCAAGCAATTCTCCTGCCTTAGCCTCCAGAGTAGCTGGGATTACAGAAGCCTACCATGACGCCCAGCTAATTTTTTGTATTTTTAGTAGATATGGGGTTTCGCCATGTTGGCCAGGCTGGTCTTGAACTTCTGACCTCAGGTGAGTCTCCTGCCTCCGCCTCCCAAAGTGCTGGGATTATTGCCGTGAGCCACTGCACCTGGCTTTTTTTTTTTTTTTTTTTTCTTTTTGAGACAGGGTCTCACTCTATCATCCAGGCTAGAGTACAGTGGCACAACCTCCTCCCTGGTTCAAGCAATTCTCCCACTTCAGCCTCCCAAGTAGCTGGGATTACAGACATGAGCCACTGCACCTAGCTAATTATTTTGTATTTTTGCTAGACACAGGGTTTTGCCATGTTGCCCAGATTGGTCGTGAACTCCTGGCCTCAAGTGATCCGCCTGCCTTGGCCTCCCAAAGTTCTGGGATTATAGGCATGAGCCACCACACTCAGCCCAAATTGTACTTTTAAAGATGAAAACTATAGTAACTACAATGTCTGAGATGAAAACTGCACTGCAGGGGATTAATGGCAAATTAGACAATACAGAAGAAAATAGTCAAGTTGAAGACAGCAATAGAACCTATCCAAATGAAACACACAGGAAAAAAAAAGAAT
Source organism: Cacajao melanocephalus (assembly GCA_963573385.1). NCBI lineage: Eukaryota > Metazoa > Chordata > Mammalia > Primates > Pitheciidae > Cacajao > Cacajao melanocephalus. The sequence goes on from CAUYLG010040741.1 coordinate 2,600, forward strand.
GGAAAGAAATTAAGAGCATCAGTGGGCCACAGGACAATTTCAAGTGGCCTAATGTACAGATAACTGGAGTAGTGGCAAGAGGAGAGAATGGAGGAACAGAAAAATATTTGAAGAAATCATATGCAAAAACTTTCCAAACTTGGTGAAAACTGTAAATCTGTAGCTCTAAGAAGCTCAACAAAACCCAAACTCAATGAACTACACCAAAACACATCATAATCAAGTTGCTCAAAACCAGTGAGAAAGAACAAAATCTTAAAAGTAACCAGAGGAAAAAAAGATACATTATGTAGAAAGGAACAAAGGATAACAACAGGTTTCTCAGTGGAAACAAAGCAAGCAAGAACTGCAATTCTGACTACAAAAACTACAGTGTGAGATGAAAAACTGCAGTGCATGAGATTAATGACAAATTAGACATCAGAGAAGAAAATACCTATAAATCTAGAATTCTGTATACAGAAAAAATATCCTTCAAAAATGAAGGTGGCACACACCTGTAATCCCAGCTACTTGGAAGGCTGAGGCAGGAAAATTTCTTGGATCCAAGAGGTCGCAGTGAGCCAAGAGATCGCACCACTGCACTCTAGCCTGGGCAACAGAGTGAGACTCTGTCTCAAAAAAAAATTCTTTTGGCTGGGCATGGTGGCTCACGCCTATAATCCCAACACTTTGGGAGGCCGAGGCAGGCAGATCACTTGAAGTCAGGAATTCCACAACAGCCTGGCCTACATGGTGAAACCCCGTATCTACTAAAAATAAAAATAAACAAAAATTAGCCTGGCACAGTAGCAGACGCCTGTAATACCAGCTACTAGGGAGGCAAAGGCATGAGAATCGCTTAAACTCCAGAGGCAGAGGTTGCAGTGACCCAAGATAGTGCCACGACACTCCAGCCTGGGCTACAGAACTAGACTCCATCTCAAAAAAAAAAAAAAAAAAAGAAGAGGTGAGGCTGGGCGCGGTGGCTCACGCTTGTAATCCTAGCACTTTGGGAGGCCAAGGTGAGTGGATCACCTGAGGTCAGGAGTTCAAGACCAGCCTGGCCATCATGGTGAAACCCCATCTTTAAATAAAAAAATAAAACATTAAAAAAAAGAAAAAGAAAAAAAAAGGTGAAATAAATACTTCTTCACTTCTTCAGATATACAAAAGCTGAAAGAATTCATTACCAGCAAACCCACATGACAAAAATCTTTAAGGAACTCCTTCAGGCTTAAGAAAAATGTTAACAGATGGAAATATGGATCCATATAAAGAAATAGAGAACCTGAAATGGTAACTACATGGATAAATACACACAATTCTTTCCAAAAATCTCGCTATCAAGGGGGCAAAGAAGGTAAGATAGATTTGCTAAAGGCAGGGAAGACTAAGGGAGGTTTCTATTTTGGTATTTGGAACATAGGAGTAATTTGAGGATACGTAAAGCTGATGAGGAAACAGGTAAGAAGGGGCCAGGCACGGTGGCTCACACCTGTAATCCCAGCACTTTGGGAGGCCACGGAGGGCGGATCACCTGAGGTCAGGAGTTCAAGACCAGCCTGGCCAACATGGTGAAAACCCATCTGTAATAAAAATACAAAAATTAGCTGGGCATGGTGGCATGCACCTGTAATCCCAGCTACTTGGGAGTCTGAGGTGGGAGAATCACTTGAACCTGGGAGGTAGAGGCTGCAGTTAGCCAAGAATTGGACCACTGCACTCCAGCCTGGGCGACAAAGTGAGACTCTCTCTCCAGGAAAAAAAGAAAGCAGGTAAGAAGGAAGAGGTAGCAATGGAGGTTACATAGGGCAGAGTTTAGGGCTTGGGCAGCAAGGTAAGTCTTTAGCAGAAGGTCAAGGACTTCTATGACTACAATCCAGAGAAGGTGCTAGGTGCCTGGGAAGGGAGCTTTGCGAATTCTGCAAGGGGGCGGGATCACACTGGTGGTATTTCTGTAGCCTTTTATTTCTGTAGCCTTTGGTTAATAAATGTGTACTGCTTCTATAATCAGAAGAAAAAAAACACACATGTATTCTGTGTCATCTACAAGACAGAGCAGGAAATGAAGCCAGAGATGCTAAGAGTCTGGAAAAGAAAGGATGCCAGGTTTGGGGTCCAGCCATACTCTCAAACACCCCAGCTCTACAGAGATTTGCTCTTGCTACCTAATTAACATTCTAGGTTCCATAAGTAAATGAAGAATGCCAAAACAAAGAACCTCAAGAGACAAAAATCAGGGCACAAACTATAATCCGGTTCTCTCTGATCACCCTCAGCCCCTGCACAAAATCAAAAGGAGTGTAAGTGGTGCATGGAGCTGGTATTTTAAGTTCAAGAGTGTTGTCCCCTCCACCCCGCTGCACCTTGCAAAAATATTTAAGTACACAGTACCGATTAGGAACAAAAAAAATCTTATGCCTTCAGGTACCAACATTTTCATTTAGGAATTAGGAAGAAAGGAAACACTGAATTATTCCACATGAAGATAAAAATGTCATCCTATGTGACAGCCATTGAACCCTCTGATGGTAATGTGCCTTTTTTTTTTTTTTGAGACAGGGTCTTGCTCTGTTGCCCAGGCTGGAGTGCAGTGGCGCCATCTCGGCTCACTGTTGCAGCCTCCATCTCCCGGGTTCAAGCCATTCTCCTGCCTCAGCCTCCCAAACAGCTGGGATTAGAGACACACACCACCATGCCCAGCTACTTTTTTTTTTTTTGAGATGGCATCTCACCCTGTCACCCAGGCTAGAGTGCAATGTAAGAGACTGCAGTTTGAGCTATACATAAAGTGATAATGATTGCATCACTGGCAGCAAAGATGTTGTCTGAAAGACAAGTGTGAGGGCACTATGCCAACTCTGCCAGGGAGCCCTAGCCTAGGTCAGTACCTTCACACCCTTACAGCTTTTCTCAGAAGGCTCTCTACCAGCTGCTGGTGTTTTCACAGTGGCTTCTGGCAGGGAAGCCAAATGAGGAGGGATCAAAAACAGCCAGGGATTGGAGGGACAGCAATCCGTATTTTCCATAGGCAATGCTGTGTGCTCATTTAGCAAATGGAGACAATACCACCAAAATGCAGAAAATGACACTGTGAAGATTAAATGAGAAAAGATGTGTATGGTCCCTGCCACAGGTTAAGCACTCCATAAATGCCTGTACCGATGATGGTAATAATGTTGACTGGTGTTTACAATTAAAAGAGATGGAAAGGCAAATAGAATTAATAAGTTCTATTAATTCACCTGCAGGCCAGGCTTGCTGGCTCACACCTGTAATCCTAGCACTTTGGGAGGCCAAGGCGGGAGGATCACTTTAAGTCAGGAGTTCAAGACCAGTCTGGCCAACACAGTGAAACCCCATCTCTACTAAAAAATGCAAAAATTAGCCAGGCGTGATGGCACATGCATGTAATCCCAGCTGCTCAGGAGGCTGAGGCAGGAGAATCATTTAAACCCGGGAGGTGGAGGCTGCAGTGAGCCAAGATTGTGCCACTGCACTCCAGCCTGGGGGACAAGAGTGAGACTCCATCTCAAAAACAACAACAACAACAACAACAACAAAAAAACTCACCTCTTAACCAGAATCCATCCACTTTCCTCATCCCAACTAACACTTCACAGCCAAGGCCACAGCCAACTCTTATCTGGGCAATTGCTGTAGCCACCTATAACTGGTCTCCCTGGTCAACCTGCCATCCCCCCTCCAGACCCTGATCTTCACAGCAATACAAGTGAAGCTGAAAGACAAAAGGCAAATCTGATCATATCACTCCCCTGCTAAAACTCTTTCAGTGGCTTCCCCTGCCCTATGAATGCATCTGCATTCTGTAGCAGAGCTACCAGGCCCCAATGTGGCCTCTGTCTACACTTTCACCTGGTGCCATCAGATCCCTCTTGTCCCTGATCATTACACTCCCCCTAACCCTACCTGCCTTAGCGCTTTCCTAGGGGCTGTTTCTCTGCTGGAAGCCTCCTCCTGCTTAATCCTTCATCCTCCTCATTCAGATCTCACCCTAAATGTCACCTCTGTAAGGACATATTCCCTAACCCTCAGACCAGGGTGGGAGGTCTCCCATTACAGCTCCCAAAAATGCCCTGGGACTCTCCTTGATGCATTTCTCAGTCTTGCAATTTTCTTAGTAATTTGTAGTTATTTAGTGGCTGCCTTCCCCAAAGGCTAGCTGCTCTGACTTATCACTGGATCCCCAGTGCCCAGCAGAGCGTTTAGCATATGATGAGTGCTCAATAAGAATCTGCTGGCTGGCTGGGCGCAGTGGCTCATGCCTGCAATCCCAGCACTTTGGGAGGCCAAGGCAGGCAGATCACAAGGATGGGGGTTCGAGACCAGCCTGGCCAAAATGGTGAAACCCTGTCTCTACTAAAAATACAAATATTAGCCGGACATGGTGGTGGGTAGTAGTCTAAGCTACTCAGGAGGCTGAGGCAGAAGAATTACTTGAACCTGGGAGGCAAAGGTTGCGGTGAGCCAAGATGATGCCACTGCACTCTAGCCTGGGTGACACAGTGAGATTCCATCTCAAAAAAAAGAATCTGCTAGCTGACTGCCTAGGAAAGACTGGCATGGGGGTCCTGAAGCCAGGAGTTTGCTTCCATTCCTAGACACCTGGGTAGCATTGCTGCCTCCAGGCTGCTTAGTCTCTCAGGCCCTCAGCATCTGAGGGCAGCATAATCTGCCAGTGGCATCGTCTGCAGGAAAAAAAAAAAAAAAAAACCGGAGATTTTCGGCTACCCTGAGAGGAAATCAGCTGGTGAAGTTTCTTCTGTCTTCACCCCATTCGTGCCCTGACCACGATGACCAAAGACCTAGGCTGAACCCTGAATCGGCCAGGGTTCTGCCAGGAAACAGCACATGTAACTTGGGCAAGTTGAGAGTTTAATGCAAGGACCACCAATGTGTGAGCTGGGTATAGAGAAATGAAAAGCAATGGTAAGGAACTCCAAGGCCAGTAACAGGAGAGGAGGAGCCAGCTACTACTCACAGACCTTAAGAGTCCAGAGAGAGAAGCAGTAGTCATAGAACCTTGAAACATCAAGGGTAACACAGAGGGCAGCTTTCTAGAAGTCAGTGCCTTCCACTGGGGGCAAAACCAGCCTGTGATAACCTCTCAGGGAGGGAGCAGAGAGAATCAATACCCTGACTTCACTCTCCGCTCATACCAATGCAACAGAAGCAAAACGGTAGGGCAGTTGGTATTTATTCCACACAGGGCAGCCACACAAGGTACAGAATAGGGTAGAGAGGCTGAAACAGAAGATATCCAACATATGCCATCACCTCTGTGAGGCTGGCAGTTCAGTGTAGTGAAAATACAGAGGTTGGGCTCTGAAGTCAGGCGGACATGGGCTTGAATCAAGGCTCCTCAACTTCTAGCTATATGACCTTGGCAAAAGACTTACTGGCTCTGAGTCTCAGTTTACTTCTATAAAAGGAGAACGATAACATCTACTGCACATGCATTTTAAAATTACGTAAGGCCAGGCACAGTGGCTCAAGCCTGTAACCCCAGCACTTTAGGAGGCCGAGGCAGGCGGATCACTTGAGGTCAGGAGTTCAAAACCAGCCTGGCCAACAAGATGAAACGTCATCTCTACTAAAAATACAAAAATTAGCTGGGCATGGTGACAGACACCTGTAATCCCAGCTACTCGGGAGGCTGAGGCACGAGAATCTCTTGAACTCAGGAGGCGGAGATTACAGTGAGCTGAGATCATGCCACTGCACTCCAACCTGGGCAACAGAACAAGACCTCATCTCTTAAAAAACAAAAACAAAACAGTAAAGATTCCCAAAGACGATGCTCGTAAAGCACTGAGCACAGCACCTGGTATACAGTGAATGCTTTCATTCACGGTAATCGTGTCACTATGACTCAACCTTCTCCACAATCATCTCCTGTCCTGCCTCCATCCAGGACACCCCAGGAAAAAGAAAGACCTGCCTGTTCCTGTTAAAGTCTGAATGACAAGCAAGGCCAAGGGTCTGGACTTTACCAGGACTATGAGGAGTGGGGTGAAGGAGCAATGAAAGTAAGGCCTCCACTCCCCCGCCTCGCCATGCCTCCAGGGTGCTGCCTTCCCCACTGGCAAGCTGGGGGTTACCGGGAGTCTCCCGAGTTTCTCTTATCTGTCCTTCATGCAAGCAGCTGAGCAAGAGTGGCTTCCTTAAGACAGCGGTCCAGCCGCGTGGACTCCAGCGTGGGCTTTGGCGTCAGAGAGACAGGCTTCTGCCACTTACGAGAAGCGCAAACAGGCAGGTTGCTTAGTCTCTCGGGCCCTCAGCATCTTCATCTGTGCAAGGGAGACACTAAACGGAACCGATCTGATAGGGTTTGTGGGAGCATTAAATGGGATAATGATGTAAATAAAGCCCTGGCTCCTAATACCGACACAATAAATGTCGGTATTTGATATGATAATTATTAATAATAAATTGCTCATCACCAGAGGGTATGCCTCAGCAGCGCTTACCGCACGGTCCCTCCAGGCTACCAGCCACCGCTGAAGGCGGCCTGAGAGCGGCCCAACCGCCCCCGGACTCCCGCCCGCCGACCCCCTTCCGCCGGCCAGAGCAGGCGGTGCGCTGGGAGACAAGCCGGGGGGACGCGCCCGGGTAGAAGCTCCCGGGAAGACGCCAAGAAGGGGCGAGGCGTGCACCACTGGCCTTCGCGCAGGTCCAGAGCGTCGCCCGGGTGGACCTCAGCTCGCCCAGTCATCTCACGCACCGCCCCTGGCCCCGGCCCGTACTCACCCTCCGCGCCGCGGACGGAAAGCCCCAGCACCCACAGCAGTACTTGCCACCAGCCTAGGAGCCGCATGACGCGGGGCAGTCGTTGACTGGCAGCCGGGACCACCGCCCAGGCCGAAAGGAAACAGGCGCACGGCTACGCGAGTGGTGTTGCCAGCCCAAGGAAGGCTGGGGGAGGAGAGCGTGGGAGCGCGGGCGCGGCCCCGCGCCGCCATCTTAACGCCGGGCAGCTGTGGCGAGCGCCATCTTGGAGTCGGGCGGACGGCCTCTGGCCGCTGGCCATCGCCGCAGGACCCGAGACCGCTTTAGGAGCTAAACGCCAGACGTTACAGGTCGTTTTAAACTCTGGTGACCCCAGAGTCCAGAGCAGGACTCTGGGAGAGGCCCGTGGCCTCCTTTCTTCCCGCGGAAGTCAGGGCTTGGCTACTTGGATCACTGCGCCCGCCTAAGGAATTTTCCACGCTTCATTCCCAGTGCCAGAAAGGCCTAGTAGCCTTCCTGTTCTAGTGTCCCATCGAGGTGCAGAAACTTTGGAGTGTGCAGATCTTCTAATCTTGCCTTACCCGTGCTCTTCTACCTAGGGTTGCCACATAGAATACCAGCTACCCAATTATATTTGAATTTCACGTAATATTTTTTACTACAAGCCTTATAAGGGATATACCTTTAAGCATCCTGTAACTCTGTGACATCTGACAACCCTAACCCTACCAATCTACTCAGGACAGGAGAGGTTGGTTTTAACTAATTCACCTGCAGGGCAGTCTCGTTCTCTTTAGGCATGGTTGAGGCCATGAGCATCATTGGCTCTGGCTCATGGTGTTGGAGAAGTCACCTCGAGTATAAAGTAGATAGGAAAGGGCTTAGAATGAAGAAAGCAGAGATGGGGAGATGAGGAACAGGGCTCTGCATTCCCAACCAAACGCACAGAGTGGGAGTCTAAGAGAAACTTCTCAGAGGGAATAGAGAGGATGACACCAGTAATTAGGGTACTTTACTGGGGAGGTCCTGCTAAAATGGAATAAGGCAAGTTTTAAGCAGCCACCAGTGCTAAATCAGTGCAGGGCGCGACTTTCAAAACTACGAGGTTGAAAAAATAGAAACTGATTTAAAATACATCTATCTATTGGTTAACATAGCAACGGTCAGGGGAACCTGGGCTGTTTGGCCACTTGGTGAATCCCAGCTTCAGCACATATGATAGTACACAGCAGGTTTTGTAACTTAAAGTTCAGTGTCTTCATCTGTAAAATGGAGATAAAGTAATATAGCATCTTATAGATGAAATGAGATGTAAAGTGATAAGCACAGTGCCCTGGTACACAGGAAGCATTTCAAAGTGGTAGCCATTATTAATTGAATAATACAATTCTGATGGGAGTGGCCATAGTCCCCTTATCTCTATGCCCATCAGAGAGAGACTGTTAGGCCAGAAAGATGCATCATTAATCTAACCCTGTGGATGATTCTTTTTTTCTTTTTTTTTTTTTTTGAGACACAGTTTCGGTTTGTCGCCCAGGCTAGAGTTCAATGGCGTGAACTCGGCTCACTGGAACCTCCACCTCCCAGGTTCAAGCGATTCTCCTGCCTCAGCCTCCTGAGTGGCTGGGATTACAGGCATGCACCACCACGCCTGGCTGATTTTGTATTTTTAGTAGAGACAGGGTTTCACTATGTTGGTCAGGCTGGTTTCGAACTCCTACCTCAAATGATCTGCCCACCTCGGCCTCCCAAAGTGCTAGGATTACAGGCGTGAGCCACTGCTCCCAGCCGATTATTTTATTCTAAATTCGTTGGTATGGTTTTGCTGTACTAGATCCTCAAGTGCCATCTTGTGGGTCCAGAAGGATCTGAGACAGTGGACATGGATTAAAGAGCCCACAGTTCTAGAGTTTATCACTAGTCATCATTTGGCTAACTACCTCCCTCACCCCTAACAGTGAAATAACAAACCTGTCCTTTAACCTTCTCATCCCCCATACATGATTTGAAGGTGCATGAAAAGCCAACAGGACAGAGCACCAAGAGGATTTATGATTAATGAAAAAGAGGCTGATCTGGATACTCCCAACATGCATGCCCTGTGACTACTGCTCCTTCCTTTTTATTATGTCCTTTCCCTTCCTGTGTTTTTACTTTAGCTCCGTGTTTGGACAGATACGCTTACAGATGTTAGAACTGGATTTGGATGTTAGAATTGTCTTTCCTTTTTTTTTCTGTCACCCAGGTGCAGTTGCTCAGTTATGGCTCATCGCAGCCTCAACCCCTTGGGCTCAAGTAATCTTCCCACGTTTTTTTATTTTTTTCTAGAGATGAGGTCTCACTGTTTTGCCCAGGTTGATTTAAAACTCCTGGGCTCAAGCGATCCCCTACCTCGGCCTCCCAAAGTGCTGGGATCACAGCATCTTTGAGTAGATACTGTATATACCCCCTTCAATGACAACAAATGCAATCCACAGGATAGAATCCTTATTTAAGTGTCTCACCATCAGCTGGCACATGCACTTCTTTTCAGAGAGAAAACTGCCTTCACAATTGTCCTGGTTTCTTTCAAGTTTCTGGGGGTGATGGGAGAAAAGCTGACTATTCTCTTCCTTTGGCTGAAATTAAATCTGCCAGTAACATATGGCCTGGGATTATTCATACAAGAGTATAATAGTAATTGAAATTATCCCCATAGCTTCCTGCTGGAAAGGATAATTAAAAAAGGTGGGGGGAAGAAATTATTATACACAGCCAAACACCTGCATTCCTGGTGTTTAGTTTGTCCTTCATGTTAGGTTTGTCTAGGTCTGTTTTGTTGGTTTTTTGTTTTTGTTTTTTAAAGAGACAGAGTCGAGGAGGATCCAAGATGGCCAAATAGGAACAGCTCTGGATTGCAGTTATCAGCAAAAACGGAGAGGCTGCTGCAGGTGATCCCCAGACTAGCAGGGTCTGGAGTGGACCTCCAGCAGTCCTACAGCAGAGGGGCCTGACTGTTAGAAGGAAAAGTAAGAAACAAAGAAATAACTTCATTAGCAACAAAAAGGACGTCCACTCAGAGACCCCATCTGAAAGTCACCAACCACAAAGACCGCAGGTAGATAAATCCACAAAGATGGGAAGAAACCAGCGCAAAAAAGATGAAAATACTCAAAACCAGAACGCCTCTCCTCCTCCAAGGGATCACAGCTCCTCACCAGCAAGGGAACAAGGCTGGATGGAGACTGAGTCTGATGAATTGACAGAAACAGGCTTCAGAAGTGGGTAATAAGAAACTTCTCTGAGCTAAAAGAACATGTTCTAACCCAATGCAAAGAAACTAAGAACCTTGAAAAAAGGTTTGACAAAATGCTAACAAGAATAAACACCTTAGAGAGGAATACAAATGAATTGATGGAGCTGAAAAACAGCATGAGAACTTCGTGAAGCAGACACAAGTTTCAATACCTGAATCGACCAAGCAGAAGAAAGGATATCAGAGATTGAAGATCAACTCAATGAAATAAAACGAGAAGGCAAGATTAGAGAAAAAAGAGTGAAAAGAAATGAACAAAGCCTCGAAGAAATATGGGATCATGTGAAAAAACCTAATATACGTTTGATAGGTGTACCGGAATGTGACAGAGAGAATGAATCCAAGCTGGAAAACACTCTTCAGGATATTATCCAGGGGAACTTCCCCAACCCAGCAAGGCAGGCCAACATTCAAGTCCAGGAAATAAAGAGAACACCACAAAGTTATTCCTCAAGAAGAGCAAGCCCAAGGCACATAATCATCAGATTCACCAGGGTAGAAATGAAGGAAAAAATACTAAGGGCAGGCGGAGAGAAAGGTCGGGTTACCCTCAAAGGGAAGCCCATCAGACTCACAGTGGCTCTCCCAGCAGAAACCCTACAAGCAAGAAGAGAGTGGGGGCCAATATTCAACATCCTTAAAGAAAATAACTTTCAACCTAGAATTTCATATCCAGCCAAAGTAAGCTTCATAAGCAAAGGAGAAATAAAATCCTTTATGAACAAGCAATTGCTGAGAGATTTCATCACCACCAGGCCTGCTTTACAAGAGCTCCTGAAAGAAGCACTAAACATAGAAAGGAACAACCAGTACCAGCCACTCCAAAAACATACCAAATGGTAAAGAGCATTGACACAATGAAGGAACTGCGTCAACTAATGGGCAAAACAACCAGCTAGCATCAAAATGGCAGGATCAAATTCACAAATAACAATATTAACCTTAAATGAAAACAAGCTAAATGCCCCAATCAAAAGACACAGACTGGCAAATTGGATAAAAAGTCAAGACTCATTGGTGTGGTGTATTCAGGAGACCCATCTAACTTGCAAAGATATACATAGACTCAAAATAAAGGAATGGAAGAAGATTTACCAAGCAAACAGAGAGCAAAAAAAAAAAGCAGGAGTTATAATCCTAGTCTCTGATAAAATAGACTTTAAACCAACAAAGATCAAAAGAGACAAAGAAGGGCATTATATAATGGCAAAAGTATCAATGCAACAAGAAGAGCTAACTATCCTAAATATATATGCAACCAATACAGGAGCACCCAGCTACATAAAGCAAGTTCTTAATGACTTACAAACAGATTTAGACTCCCACACAGTAATAGTGGGAGACTTTAACACTCCACTGTCAATATTAGACAGATCAACGAGACAGAAAATTAACAAGGATATCTAGGACTTGAACTCAGACCTGGATCAAGCAAACCTAATAGACATTTACAGAACTCTCCACCCCAAATCCACAGAATATACATTCTTCTCAGCACCACATCACACCTACTCTAAAGTTGACCACATAATTGGAAGTAAATCACTCCTCAGCAAATGCAAAAGAAAGGAAATCATAACAGTCTCTGAGACCACAGAACAATCAAATTAGAACTCGGAACTCAGAAACTAACTCAGAACCGCACAACTTCATGGAAACTGAACAACTGGCTCTTGAATGTTAACTGGCTGAACAATGAAATGAAGGCAGAAATAAACATGTTCTTCAAAACCAACGAGAACAAAGACACAACATACCAGAAAGTCTAGGACACATTTAAAGCGGTGTCTAGGGGAAAACTTATAGCAATAAATGCCCACACGAGAAGCAAGAAAAGATCTAAAATTGACACCCTATCGTCAAAATTAAAACAGCTAGAGGAGCAAGATCAAAAAAAACTCAAAAGCTAGCAGAAGACAAGAAATAACTAAGATCAGAGCAGAACAGAAGGAGATAGAGACACAAAAATCCCTTCAAAAAATCAATAAATCCAGGAGCTGGTTTTTTTAAAAGATCAACAAAATAAACAGACCACTAGCCAGATTAATAATAAAGAAAAGAGAAAAATCAAATAGATGCAATAAAAAAATGATAAAGGGGATATCACCACCAATTCCACAGAAATACAAACCACCATCAGAGACTACTACAATCAACTCTATGCACATAAACCAGTAAACCTGGAAGAAATGGATAAATTCCTGGACACTTACACCCTCCCAAGCCTAAACCAGGAAGAAGTAGAAACCCTGAATAGACCAATAACAAGGGCTGAAGTTGAGGCAGCAATTAATAGCCTACCCACCAAAAAAAGCCCACGTCCAGATGGGTTCACAGCCGAATTCTACCAGACATACAAAGAGGAGCTGGTACCACTCCTTCTGAAACTATTCCAAACAATCCAAAAAGAGGGAATCCTCCCCAAATCATTTTATGAGACCAACATCATCCTGATACCAAAACC
>CAUYLG010040742.1:0-38990 GCA_963573385.1 Cacajao melanocephalus
GGGGTGGCAGCCATATCACCTAAATTTTGGTGTTCTTGAATTGCCTGGCCAAAATTGTTAAACCCCACATATATAAAAAAAAAAAAAAAAAAAAAAAAAAAAAAAGAAAGTCAGACATGGTGGCATGTATTTGTAATCCCAGCTACTCAGGAGGCTGAGGCAGGAGAATCACTTGAACCCAGGAGGCAGAGGTTGCAGTGAGCCAATATCGCGCCATTGCACTCCAGCCTAGGCAACAAGAGCAAGACCCCATCTCAAAAAAAAAAAAAAAGAAAGAAAGAAAAGAATGAAGGGAAACAGAATGCATAATTCAAAATCACAATGTGATTTATAGTAAAATTTTAAGTGTGTTTTTAGAAATAGCACAGATCTGAGAATCACATCTTTGTTCTACCTCTAAATAGCTGGGTGACTAGGGATTTTACTTTCCTCATAGAGCCCTGGTTTTCGTAACCATAGAACAGGAATGATAACTTTCTTTGCTTATGGTGATAATTAGATAATGTGTATAAACCACCCAGTGTAGAGCCTGGCACATAGTTAGACACTCAATAAGTGGTTGTTATTGTTACCTTGTTATTTGAATACTGGAGTTGTTTTAAACTAGGAATCCTCATTGTGAGTTTCTTGCTCCCATATCCTTACTCTTCACTCAGTTACTCCTGAAAACAGGCTGCCTCGGCTTACATTCTCTTCCCTCTGCCTCTCTGACTGAGTGTGGTTTTACCCACTTCAAGGTTAAAGGTTTGAATTTCAAGTCTGCAAACTCATTACTTAGCCCCCAACTGTGACTGAGCACTGAACGCACTGCGCATTAACAGTGGGTGCCGGAGATGTGAGCAAGCCCAACACCAGAGAAGCTGTCTCACTTTCCCCCCAGGTTAATTGTCAGATAAAGCCTGTCATTAATCCACAGTCAAGAACTGCCCATGGTACCTGTTGAAATACTTTCTGCGACAAGTAACAGATCCCAAAGGCACTAAAACAAGGAGGAAAGTTTACTGACTAGATCACAAAAAGTCTGGCGGTAGGGCAGGTCTAAAGTGGGCTCACTGAGCAGCTCAGCAGCATTCCCAGAACCCAGACCTTCACATCTGTCACGTGTGTCTGCAGCTTGCTGCCTGTTGGTGTTGCTGCCCTCACGTCCCAAAGAGGCTGCTACAGAAAACAGCATCTAGAGACGGAGACAAGGTGTTTCTCCTCACGTGCCCCTTTTATTTTATTTTTTGTTATTTTTGAGACAGGGTCTCACTCTGTCACCCAGGCTGGGGTACAGTGATGCAATCATGGCTTGCTGTAGCCTCGAACACCAGGCTCAAACGATCCTCCCACCTTGGCCTCCCAAGTAGCTGAGACCATAGGTGCGTGCCACCACCTTTTTTCTTTTTTGTAGAAACGGGGTCTCACTATGCTTCCCAGGCTGTTCTTGAACTCCTGGAATCAAGCGATCCTCCTGCCTCAGTCTCCCAAAGTGCTGGGATTACAGGCATGAGCCACCGTGTCCCCACCTCACATGTCTCTTTTAAAAAGTGAAGAAATGTTTTTTGACAAGACTCCTAAGAGATTTCTCCTATCATAGGATTGGCCCAGATTGAATTGCCACATGCTCCAAGCTGGAAAAAAAATTAGCGTCAGGACAGTGAAATTACTATTAGTGATTTGGACTACTCTGGGGTTGGGAGTCCTTTATAACACAAGGCTAACCAACACCTGAACAAAATGTTAGCAAGGAAGGGAGGAGGGTTACACAGATGACCCTGTCTGTCCCCACCACATGTTTTTTTAAGGATTTATAATGTTATTTTTAAGACACAATTTTAAATTAATATGCAAATTCTTCAATTAATTATATAAAAATATCAGCCTTGAAGTTTATGTTCTGAAAATTCAGAATTAGAAAGAGAGGGCAGACCAGGCGCATTGGCTCACACCTATAATCCCATCATTTTGGGAGGCTGAGATGGGAAGAGTGCTTGAATTCAAGAGTTAGGGATCAGCCCCAGCAACACAGTGAGACCCCCATCTCTACAAAACATTTTTAAAACTTAGCTGGGCATGGTGGCATGCACCTGTAGTCCTAGCTATGCAGGAGGCTGAGGCAGGAGGATCGCTTGAGCCCAGGAGCTCAAGGCTGCAGTGAGCTGCGGTCACACCACTGCACTCCAGCCTGGGTGGCAGGGTGAGATTTTGTCTCAAAAAAAAAGAAAAGAAAGAAAGAAAGAAAAGGAGGAGCAGTAACATTTCCTGTCATTTTTAAAGCTAGAAGTATTACTTATGATTAAATACCTAGATCTAAAAAGAATAAGCTTGGAAGAATGAGCATTTATATCTAATTCTCAAGTACTTGATGTGGAGTGAGTTTTGTGTGGTGCTCTTTAAGATTTTAGGAGGGGCAGCTCTTGGACAGGTGAGAGCCACACGGGGCAGAGTGGCAGAGCCCAGATGGCACTCCAGGGTTGTGTATGTGGCAGAGGCCTGCCATCCAGGCCATCGTGTGAGCCTCCTACCAAACACCCATAATATAAAGATGGGGGCGGGGTGCATTGGGCAGTGTAGTTCCGAAGAGGAAGTTCATTCTAAGACATCCTTTAAAGATGCCCGGATCCCTGCAACTGGCAGAGCCAAGCTAAGCACATGCCTCCTGCTCACTTCTCCATCCTTGCCCTCCAGGGCTGGCTCATGCTGAGGAGGATAGATTTCAAAGGTACTGGGTACACCATCCACAATGAGGCTGGGGGTAAAGTGGGAAAGATACCTAGTGCCAAGGCCCGACCCGGGGAGAGTGGGAGTGAATTCCTATTACCGAGCTTGGGCAAGTCAGCTGCCTTCCCGATCCCTGGTTCCTCATCTATAAAACAGGAAGAGCAATAGATCAAAATTGTTGTAGGACCATGAGCGATAATAATCTCTTCACTTGGGTGAGCGAAGGAGAAACGGGCCAGGGCGGGATAACTCACCAAATTGCTTTGGGGAAAGTGCTGCTCTGCTGGCTCATGAAGACAAAGCAGAAGCTCCCCTGGAAGTTTCAGGCCCACCTGTCCCCTCTCCTCTCCACACGCCTCACACCCACAGAAGAGGGGTCTCCGTATTGGGAGCCAGCCGAGATGAGCTTGTCCCAGTTTCCTTTGCTTCCTCTCTAAGAAAGATCAGAGCAAACCCAACCCTGTCATCTAAGCTCAATCTCCCCAAGTTACTGTCAGCCTCAGGGTCACTAGCTGACTGTCCAGTACAGCCTGGCTCTGTCTTTTCCTGGCTGTGTAACTTTGGGCAAGTGCTTCACCCTCCCTCAGTCTTGCTTCTCAGTCATCTGCAAAAGAAATGTGGTAGCACAGGATTGCCGTAGTACCAATTACTATGATTGGTTTATTGAAGGATTTGGACTTAGCAATTATTTTGTTAATCTAATATGCATAATAGCATGCATTTTTATTTTCTTTTCTTTTAAACTGGACAGCATTAATTAAATAGTATACTTTTTAATACAATAAAGCTCTATTTATTTAAAAAATGATTCAATCCCTCACTCTTCAAACTGGCCACATGCCCTATGAAATAGTGAGGTTTCCGTTATACTGATAGCCAGTGGGGTACACAGGCGCTATCCCTCCCCTCTACCCACCGCCCCGGCCTGCTATCGTCAGGACAGTTGCTGATGTGGCTAGCAAGTGACAAGCAGTGGATCAACATGTCCCAGGCACTCGCCCCAGGATCCAGCATCCTGAGGGTCACTTCTGTATTGCTGGGAGGTAAAGAGAGTTGTAGCACGTGTCACCTGCTCCAGGCCTCCTCACTGAACTTGCCCCTGTCTTTTTTGGCAGTCTGTAAAGCGGTTCTTGAAACAAGAATGCAAGTGCCATGGAGTGAGCGGCTCGTGTTCTCTCAGGACATGCTGGCTGGCCATGGCCGACTTCAGGAAAACGGGCGATTATCTCTGGAGGAAGTACAATGGGGCCATCCAAGTGGTCATGAACCAGGATGGCACGGGCTTCACTGTGGCTAACGAGAGGTTTAAGAAGCCAACAAAAAATGACCTTGTGTATTTTGAGAATTCTCCAGACTACTGTATCAGGGACCGAGAGACAGGTAAGTTCATACACTTTCTTCATAGCACCTAATTCTTTCAACAATTGATACTCCACAATTTAAATGAGATTCTGTATTTTCAGCCTGCTCCCTTTAGGTCTGAACCATTCTTATTGAAACTGCACAGGGCTGGGGGCGGCAGCTCACACCTGGAATCCCAGCATTTTGGGAGGCCAAGGTGGGCAGACTGCTTGGGCTCAGGAGTTCAGGAAAAGCCTGAGCAACATGGTGAAACCCTGACTCTACCAAAAATGCAAAAAATTAGCTGGTCATGGTGGTGCACATCTATGGTCCCAGCTACCCAGGAGGCTGAGGTGGGAGGATCACTTGTGCCCAGGAGACAGAGGTTGCAGTAAGCAGAGAGTGTACTACTGCACTTTAGCCTGGGTGACAATTTGAGCAAGAAAGAGAGAGAGAGAGAGAAAAAGAGAGAAAGAAAGAGAGAGAAAGAAGAGAGAGAGAAGGAGGGAGGGAGAGAGAGAAGAAGGAAGGAAAAAAGGAAGGAAGGAAGGAAGGAAAGAAAGGAAGGAAGGAAGGAAAGAAGGAAGGAAGGAAGGAAAAGGAAATAAGAAAAGAAATGAAACGAAGCTGCACAGAGAGCTCTCCTAAGCAACTGGAGAAATGGGTTGACAATGCACAGATTCTGGAGAAATGGAAACGCAACAATGTCTGGGGCAAAACCTCAAGACACTCAGTTTAGCAAAATTCTTCAGCTTGGGCAGATTTCTAATTAGTAGACTATGTACACTAGGGAGAGCAGCCCAGCATTTTTCATATGATCCTGAAGCTGAGAGCAGGACACATCAAATCCCACCTCTGTGACTATGGAACATGGTCCCAGGGCTTTAAATGTACTCTTCTGAAATCTGCCCTACTTCACCTTCCCTGCTCTTTTCAATATGCTTAGGAATAGCCAGAGGTAAAAAGCAAGAATTTATCCTCACCCTCTTGGCTGTAGGTGGACAGTGTATCATAAAGGCTGTGTCTGAGGCCCTTCTTTTATTAAAGCCACACCATTCCCTTCCAGACAGTATGGTCTCTATCCCTCAAAGAACAGCTCTGTCAGCCTCAACGCCACAGCTGTTCCACCTATCTGGCTTACATATGTTCATGTGCCACCCCTCACTCCTCCTGATCAACCCTGAACTCCAGGTTTAGCTCATTCTTTATAAAGATTCTAGTGCAAAATAAGAATAAGTACAAGTCTAAGTTCATAGGAGGTGATAGGAGTCCACAGCCCAAGCCAATTTCTAAGACTTGGTAGAAAGCAAAGGAATTCATTATCAGAAAAAAAAAAAAAAGTCCTCTAATTTAGAGTCTGAGTTTTGTTTTTTTGCTTTTATTTCAAAATAATTGCAGAGGCACCAATAAAACAGTGTAGATGGCAGCCAGCTGTCAATTAGATTGACCAGGAGGCAAGGTTACCAGAGAATGTCATAAGGAGGCCAAAGCCTTTTTTCTTTTTTTTTGCCCCTGAGTGGTTGAATTGCCTTCATGGTTTGATGAGCTAGTTCTCTGCAGCATTTGAGCAGGTTGCTACACGCAATCCAGTGATTAATGACGATTGAGCAGAGGACCAGATGCTGTGCCTCACTGCATTCCTGACATGCTTTGGGACCTCTTAACAAGTCATCCTACCTGTCAGGCCAAAGTTATAGCCAAATCGCCATGAAACCTGTGCTTGGATACAGGATTGTCCAAGGGGTCTGACCCCCCTCTGCCAGTCACTAGCTGTTTAAGCTCAGCCTCCTCACCCCAAGCATGGAGATGCTGCTGTCTTGATCATTTAAGTCCTATGCATTGACTTCCGTTCACTGGGTACTGGGCTGAGACCCTTGCACACTTGGTCTTATTTTATCCTTCCAGAAGGATCCTTGGAGCAGCCCGATGACATCAATGCATTGATGTTACTGATGTTACTGACCAAAAAAAAAAAAGAATAAGAGGGTTGCTCCTGGATGACCAACAGCAACCAAGAACCACATTCATATCTTATTTTTTAAGTCAGATAAGCAACCCTAGATATCATCCTCTCCATTGTACAGATAAGAAAAGTGAATGGCCCACTCACGGTCTCACTGGCAGGAGGGGTGGATGTCTGACCCCTTGGCCTGTGCTTTTTCCAACCACTTGTGGCCGGTAAGAGGCAGAGCAGGGACTTAAACCTGAGCCTGGCTGTATTTTCTCTCTTTCCTTTCCCTTCTTTCCTTCTCTCTCCTTCCTTCTCTCCCTCACTCCCTCCTTTTTCTTTCTTTTCTTTCTTTTTCTTTCTTTTGTCTTTCTTTTTCTTTCTTTTCTCAGAGTCTTGCTATGTCACCAAGGCTTGAGTGTAGTGGCGTAATCTTAGCTCACTGCAACTTCAGCCTCCCAGGTTCAAGCAATTCTCCTGCCTCACCCTCCCGGGTAGCTGGGATTACAGGCATGAGCTACCGCACCTAGCTAATTTTTGTATTTCTAGTAGAGACGGGGTTTCACCATGTTGGCCAGGCTGGTCTCGAACTCCTGACCTCAAGTGATCCACCCACCTCAGCCTCTCAAAGTGCTGGGACTACAGGCATGAGCCACCGTGCCTGGCTGTGGCTGTCTTTTCAACAACCATTTCACTCTGCCTCTCGCTGCACCAGGTACAAAGCACATAGCCGCAGGTGCTGGCTTTCTGAAGGAAGCTATAGAACATATTTTCTCTATTAATTTATCTCTCTTCTATCTGAGACAAATTTTAGCTTATCTGACTTTAAAAGATACGAAATTCGTTCTCAGTTGGTGTTGATTAACCAAGATCTACCCTATTCTTTTTTTTTTTTAAGTTGCCAGTTCCAATGTATTGGATCATATTTCCAGTAAGATTCCTAGATTATTTATAAATTATTTGAACTGTACTTAGTTAATGTAGTTTTTGGCTGAGCCTAAGAAAATGCCAAAGTTGTCGATGCAAACCTAGCAATATTTCTTTTTAATGCTGTTGACCATCAGATGATTATTTTAGTAAAAATATGATTTAGGATATTTGATATTATGTAAGCACAAGTCCAGATTGTTAGAACATTTTTTTCATTGTATATATTAGGAGTCATGTGCAGATAGCCACATGCATGAGATGCAAATTTTATCTGAGAAAAACCACTTCCACACATATGGCTGCTGAGGGCCTTACACTTGGTTATGTGACCAATGGCCTTTTAAACATGAGGCATGGCCAGGCACGGTGGCTCACGTCTATAATCCCAGCACCTTGGGAGGCCAAGGCAGGCGAGAGAATCACTTGAGGCCAGTTCAAAACCAGCCTGGGTAACATAGCGAGAGCCCATCTCTAAAAAAATAAAAACTAAATAAAGTTGAGGCTTTATCCTGGCCATTTTCCACTAGAAACTTCTGTAGCATGTGCTCTAGCAAGTGAGTCACAACAACTGTAGAAGAGACAGTCATCCTGGAATGGCCTCTAACCTCTGTTAGTGGAGGCAGGGAGTGTAACAGAGAATCTGAGACCCGTAAGAAGGGGGCTTTCTGCCTTTAACTCACAGTGGGATCTGGGAGCCTCTCTCTTCTCAAAATGACAGTGTTGGGTCATCTTCTGAGTCTGCACTGAAGAGCCACCCAGCACGCACACATAATTGAGTAAGCACACCACTGAGGGTCCCCCTCTCCACCGTGCTGAAATCCCACTGCATTAGGAAAGGCCTGTTTTCTAGTAAATGGAACTCTCATATGTTCAAACTGGGCTATTATCCTGGGATAGCCAGGCTCCAAAACAAGTCAAAAGTTTGCAGTCAAATTTAAATCCAGTAATTAATATAGAATTTCTTGTTTTTCATTTTCTCTTTTAAAATTGGCATTAACCCTTCCTGACATTGCATTGCATACTGCTCCCTCTGCTTTTTTGTGGTTATTTTGTTCAGTTTTGCTTCTTTCTTTGCTTTCAATCATTGCTTTTGTTTTTAAATCATGCACACTTAATATTCAACTTAGTGGGCACCTTCTACTTGCCGGCACTGGGGAAGCAACGGTGGTGAGCAGATTGAATATTATTAGGGAATCGGTATTTGGAACTGACTGGCTTTACTCTTGCTGGTCAGCAACTGCTTCCTGTCCAAGGTAGCTTGTTGACTGATGTGAGCTGGCTCGTTTTTATCAATTAGGTTTGTGCAATTTATGTAGTTTACAGGTGTAGTCCACTTTTTTCCAAAGAAAGTGGCTCTTCAGAAACCTATTGAACCAGCATCTCAGGCAGCTGTTCCTGAAATTCTATAAGTTTTTCTTTTCTCATCATTTTAATTTTTTATCATTGCTCTGTTGCCCAGACTGGAGTGCAGTGGCACCATCGTGGCTTACTGCAGGCTCCAACTCCTGAGCTCAAGTGATCCTCCCACCTCAGCCTCCTGAGTGGCTGAGACCCCATGCGCTGCCTCTGCGAGCACACTTTACAAACTTACACACATCAAAGTCTGAAAATGTCAGTGATTTAGGTAGCCTGTGATTCCTAATTTTTTTCCTAATAATTCCTAATTTTCCCTAAGTATTAGGCAAAAAGAAATTCAGGGAAACATACCTTTTTTTTGAGTACCTGATTTCTTGCGAAGGAAAAAATATTTCCTCATTTGAGGAACTCTAGATAAATATCACCCCAAAAAACATCTCCCACCATGCCCAGTATAAGAGAGTCATTCTTTCACTTTCAGGCCCTGCCACCTCAGGAACCCTCTTTGACTCCAAATAAACTAAATTATTTCAGCCATCAAAGCTTTCACTGACAACAGTTACCAAGTCAGCCTCCAGAGAAGTCCTGAAATAACGATCAGGATAGCGAACTTTGATGAGAAAAATTGCAGAGTTGAGACCACAGGTTATTCCTGGATGGGGACAAACCTAGCTGAAGAAGGATGATGGGAACATTTATTGAGTTCCTACTGCCAAGTCAGGCCCTGCGCTACACACCTATGTGCATATTCTCTGACTCTTCAAGGCAATTACCTCCATTTATAAAGAAGGAAAGTGAGGTTCCAAAAAGTTACTTAACTTGCCCAAGATAGCATGACCTGTAAGTGGGAATAAAAAGAATAAAAACAAAAATCCATACCTTTCTCACTGTGCCACTTAACCTCTTGCGGTGTGTGTGTGTGTGTGTGTGTGTGTGTGTGTGTGTGGTTGGGGGTAGGTCCTACGTGATGAAGAGGCAGCATGAGGACATGGGAACTTTATGGGGTGAGATGCCCACAAAAAGGGGAGGTCAAAAGTAATCAGAATCAAGCTTCGCCCACATTTTGGTTAGGCTGCCTTGAAGCTCTTTTCAATTACAAGCCCCTCAAATTTTCCAGTGTAAATGTCTTTGATTGCGCCTAAGAAATAGTAAGCTTAAAAACCAATTAAGGAAGATATTATCGCAAGAACAACAGCAAAAGACATTCTCCGCTAGTCTTCAGTTGAAGAAAGTGAGTGCTCTAAGGTTCAACTGTAATCACTCCCTCATGCAGCTCAGATCTGAAGAGTATGTACAACTGTGTGATGTTGTGCATGTGACATTTTGCAGGCCAAATTGCAGGCTAGATCCTGGAAGCTGGACTTTCTGGGATGAGTATCCTGGTGGCTCTGTGGTTATCTACTCTGGTTATTGCTTCAGGCATCTGTAAATCAAAGAAGCCCTTAAGTTAGAGATAGGTTCATCTCTAACTGAGGAATGCTGCTGCCCTCCTCTCCAGAGAATGTGTCTGCACCTAATCACGGGCCACTTTCACTGGTTATGATGTCAAAACCCCCACCTGGGCCAGAGGTCACCCTGAGGTCTCCTCTCCAACTGCAGGAAACAAACAACCCTCCACCTCTTCTCCAGTCAAGTTCAAAATACACATGGACTCAATGGTTGTTTAACTTGTTGCCTTTGGAAAACCCAAAATCCTGGCTGACAGCTCCAGGCTGTGAATGGTGTAAGCGTTGAGGTATCACTTTTTTCCCCACATAAATCATATTTGGCAAACAGAACTCAGAACCCATGGGAACACAATCCTAATCATGGTTTTCAGAAACTGGTGTTCTCTCATGCCCAGTGGTGTGGTCTGCTTTGCAGAAGCTCACGAATGCCGGGATTGTGTCCCACCAGCTGATTTTAAAAAAGGGAACATGTTTTAATGATTAAACATGATTAAAAATATGTTAGCCAATAGCAATGCGTGGGTCTTACTTAGATACTAATATGTGAAGTTCTAACCAGTACACCTTCTGTCCCTCATTTCTTCACTGCATAAATATTCATGGACATCCTCCTATGTGCCAGACACTCTTATAATCACTGGGAATGCAGGGTTGAGGAAAACAGACTCAGTCCTTACCCTTGTGGCTTCATCGACTTCATGGTCCTTGAAGCAGTATCCAGGCAATGGGACACAGGCTAGGTGCTGCAGAACCCTCACACTGGGACAGGAGAGTGGTTTAGCTTAGGTTTCAGTCCTTGTTGCATTGCTTTGTTATGAGGTTTTATCTTAGATATGTCACTTTGACAAGGTAAAGAATCAGTTATTCATCTCTTTCTGCTTTGAGACTTACAGAAATTCATGAATTGATATCTAAAAGGTGTTCAGATAGCTAGACCAGAAGAGAATTGTAGAAGAAAATGTTTCACTGAGGCTTATCAGTCACCATTTTCATAGGTAGTTATTGATTATGCTATATAATTAGTATTAATTACTACCCATCGAGCCCTCTTTTCAAAATCTTTAGTGGCATATGGCAAAATTAGCCTTTCCCTCCTTCCCAAAACACTCTTATTTCCTTGACTTCCACAACACCTCACTCTCCTGCTATTCCTCCCGCTCCAATAACTGGTCCTTTTCGATTTCAGTTGCTAGTTTCTCCTTCTCCACATTTTGAAGATCTTTCAGGCTGTCTGAACCCTCTTTGCTCTCTCTGAACTTTCTCACTGGTTTGGTCTCTCCATTTCTATGGCTTTAAATGTTGCCTCTGTCCTTGTCTGCCTTCTGTAGCATCATCCTGTATCCAATTCACTGCTTGACAGCTTCACCCAGATGTCACACAATTATATCAACCTGCTTCTGCTCAAAACTGGACTCCTTACTTGCCCTGTACCCTGAAACTTGTTTTCCCCCAGCCCTCCTCATCTCAGAAAATGGTACTGCCACAGACTTCTGTGGTCAAGTATCAACCTGCGAGTCATTACTTACACTCCTTCCTTCTCACCTCCATCATCCCAGGTACCACTGGGACCTCTTAAATGTATCAAGGACCTGTCTGCTTCTCCATCCTCACTGCCACCCCCTAGGTCCAAATAGAGCTATGTTCTTTTGTTCACAGCACGTGCCACAGTGTGTATAGCGTATTCGTATAAACGTGGGCTTGTGACCTGCCCCTACCATTGGAGTCCACTGAGGATCCTGTGACGGCAGGAACTGTATCTACCTTGCTCACTAGTTCCCCAACTCTTAGCACACAAATATGTGTTGCACTGAATTGAATGGCAGATTATGAACAACATAAAATAGTTTCATTAGATGAGCTGCATTCTTAAGTGTGTTGCTGCTGCTTCATAGCTTAAAGACAACTTGGTTCCTTTGAAAGGAATTACTAAGCACGTCTCCACCCATCACTGATACCTTTTAACACACAGCCTATGGAAATTTCCATTTAAGCTTACATGTTCAGTGGAATTTTTCCTCATATTCAAGTGCATTTGTGAAGCATTTACAGAGCTTAAGATGTTGCTTGCCTGGCTATTTCCCTGGAGATAAAAAGTCTCACGTGAACAAATGCATCAGCAGACTATATCTATTGCTTTTAACTGGCAGCAGATACTCAGTTCTTTCACTCTTGGAGGGGCGTTTTTCATTCACTACTCTCAGTGGCATCCCTGGGTAGTTCCTAATTCTGGTATTAACATAGCAAAAATACTTTTCATATCCAATGATCTTTGATGTTGTAGGCATAATCTATAAATCTGTGTTATTTTTCAAAATACAAACTTAGTAGAATTACTATATTTTTAGGATACACTAAAATGCACCCTAATTTGAATTAATTGACAATGGTATCAGATTGAATTATGAATGCTGAAAAAAGATTTTTTTTCTAAAAAAAAAAACTTTTAGAAAAAAATGTTCATTTTCTTAATTCTAATGCTTTGACATAGTTTGAACTCCTGACAAATACTTTACCAAACAGGTGTCCTTTTATTTTATTTTTGGAAATAGAAAGTACTCATTTCAAATTACCATATTTGTGTGTTGCAAACAAAAGGATGATGTTAAAATACCTTAAAATAAAAAATTTGCTTACTTCATTTAAGCTTTCCCCATGACACCTATGTTGTACTGTTAAATCTCTTTTTTAAAGATATGCAAATTTCATATTATTAGGGAAGGAGCCCTGCATGATCTATAAGGAGACTTTGGTGCTACCAATTGCTACATATTACTATTTCTACTGATTACCGAGTGGACTAATAGGCAAATTAACTTCTCTGGGTCTCTTAAGAAATGGTTGTTTCATCTAGCAATTTCTAAGGTTTCTTTGATTCAGTAAGTGAATAAATTATTAATTGAGTTTAATTAAGTTTGCAATAACAGAACCTTAAATCGATACCGCAAACTCCCTTAAGTTGTCATTTTTAATTTCTATCATTTAAAAATGTGCCACGTTTTTTGTATGTGTTTTCTATATACCAAGCAAGATCATTTGAATAGAGCCAAAGTTTAGCTGGACTGCTGCCACCACAGTGCCTGAAGACTGGGTGACCAGTCCCTGAGAAATGTGCCCTCAATGGGCAAAAAGAAGGCTAATCTTAATTTTTTTTTTTTTCTGGAGACAGAGTCCGGCTGTGTCACCTAGGCTGGAGTGCATTAGTGCAATATTGGCTCACTGCAACCTCTGCCTTCTGTGTGCAAACGATTCTCCTGCCTCAGCCTCCCAAGTAACTGGGATTACAGGCACCCAGCACTCCCAGCTAATTTTTGTATTTTTAGTAGAGATGAGGTTTCACCATGTTGGCCAGCCTGGTCTTGAACTCCTGACCTCAAGTGGCCCGCTCACCTTGGCCTCCCAAAGTGCTGGGATTACAAGCACGAGCCACCATGTCTGGCCTTGATCTAAATTTTTAAGACACTGTTTTTAATGTAATATTTAATAAATCAGCACATATGTGTTGACCACTTGAGCACTACACAGTGTATAGAAGAAAACTAAGACCCAACCCCTGTCCCTGGGGAGACAAGATGCACAAGAAATGCTCAAATATTTCTAAACAGTGCATGAGTCCTGTGTCATGACATGCATTGCAGACCTTATGAAGGAGGTCGGCTGGGCTTGGGAACCAGGAGTGCTCCATAGAAAATGTTGAAGTAGGCCTGAATTTGAAGGATGGGAAGACTTCCGAGGGAAGAAGTTACAGGAAAGGCCAATGCAGCAGATGAGAGTAACTTTTTTGAGATAGAGTCTGGCTCTGTCACCAGGCTGGAGTGCAGTGGCGTGATGTAAGCTCACTACAACCTCCACCTCCTAGGTTCAAGCAATTCTCCTGCCTCAGCCTCCCAGGTAGCTGGGACTACAGGCACACACCACCATGCCCAGCTAATTTTTGTATTTTTAGTAGAGACAGGATTTCACCACGTTGGCCAGGATGGTCCTGATCTCTTGACCTCATGATCCGCCTGCCTTGGGCTCCCAAGGTGCTAGAATTACAGGTGTGAGCCACCGGGCTTGGCTGAGAGTAACTCTTATGAGGAAACAGTCTACATGACTGTGACATCAGAAAGTCACCTCAGTGGAATCGTGAAGAGATGCCCTGGTTAGCAGGTACAGGTGGAGGACAGTGGGAAATAGCTTTGAGTAGGCTATGCAGTGCCAGATATGGAAAGCCTCACAGAGTCTGCCCATGACAACTTTAATTCCATTATAAGATTTGCTAATTTAATGGGACATGCTTTCCTGTACCAGTCAAACTTTTCCAACTTATGAACACATTGAATCAAATCATCTGAGATCAGTGAAGATACTGTCTTTCGTAAGTAGCTTAAGCTGTGCAGTCCTAATGTGAGGAAGGGGTGAGCCTGGCCAGTAGATGAATGTGCAGTCTCCAACATTTGCTCTTTAACGTACTTTTGTTCCCTCAATAAATCTGCATCATTAATGACAACGTGTAAGTCAACCAGAGGAAAAACAGCCTATTGGATGGCAGGCTTAAGTGAATCTTGCTTTATGCCCTAATAGTCAACATATGGGCCTCTGTCAGCCTGGAGTAGCAGGAATTTCCAGACACAGCCCAATCCAGAGAGGGGGCTGGGGAGAGAAGGGGGTGAGGAGGAGAGGGAGAGATAGACAGAGGCAGAGAGGAGAGAGTCAGGAGAGAAGGAGAGAGAGAGAGAGAGGAAGAAGGGAGCCCTTCCTCCAGGTCCCAGAGGTATGGGTCTGGGAACTATTAGCAAAAGCCCCTCTGTTCCTCCTCTGCTGTCAGCAAGATGCATGTTAGTGGAGACAGAAATGCGTTTACACTGGGAACCCTGACTCCATTATTAATTTTATAGCTCTGGAGATGGGATGCTCAATTCTGTAAAGTTCCCTCGACACTGCCTCACCAAAAGTGTTACATGGTCCCAAACTTATATGATTTAGAAATTCCATTTCTTTGTTCTTTTTAAAATCTCATGAATTTGTGAGCTCTTGTGCGAGTCAGGATGAGGACAACACATACAGGGAAGCAAAAGGTCCATCTGGCTGGAAGCAGCTCCTTCCCACAGCACAGACATTGCCAAACCTTGACAACTCTGCCTGGATCTTATAGACACCGGGTTTAGGAAGATGATCTCACCACTGTTTGGTATAAAGATGACAAGAAGTTTCAAGTCTGGGTCTGTAACCTTCTGTGTCTGGGGGTTGGGCTCTGAATCTAGGCAGGCCACACATCTTGGGCACACTTCACAAATATAAAGCAAAAGAAAGTCAGAGAAACGAGTTTCCAACTTGTCACTTTCCTCTTATGTGAACTACATAAATCAAACTGCAATAAGAAACAACATTATAAAGGACTATGAATGATTTTGTAGAACAAACATGTTAAATGTGAAGCCTCCAAATATATGTTTACCCTTTAAAGTATCAATTTGGAGACTCTAATGAGAGGACTGGTAATTGAGAATATTTTTTGAATGTCTCTTTTGGAGTATTTTTAAGAGCCAGCCACACATGTTTTGTAGATACAGTGTGGTACAAATATTCGTCCTATAAAGATCAAGCTGGCTGTTGGAAATGGCTCAGAGAATCTTCAAATGAAGTATGAAGAGTTAGGTAGATGATCAGCCTGAGTAATTACATTTTTGATGAGATACAAATTGATGCTATTGGCTTCCCTGAACCAGAAGGTTCTACTTGGAGAGGGCTCTTCCTGATGTCCTCGGCCTTGGCCACATCTGTGACAGACATTAGAACCACCTTGAGGGCTCGCATGTTTTGGAGACATGCATCCTGGCATTGCAAACAAGTTATTCTCAGTTCTCCAAAAGGTTACAGAAACCCAGCAGGAATATCAATAAAGGAAAAATGCAGCACGAACAACTAACACCATGTTAACCAGCCCTTTTTTTAGTTTCTCACATAACTTTATGTATTTTAATTGTCTACATCATATCATGAGCTGGAGAAAAAGGCTCTCTCCCCAAAAAGTTACCTGTCAGGACCTTTGCAAGTTATTCATTTAATAAAACAATTAGAAGAGAGTGCAGGAAAGATGCCAACATGCTGGTCACATCCTATTATAAAGGAGGCTGCTTTACGGTACTTGGTAGGGCACCAGGATGGGGCACTCAGCAAAGGGGCAGAATGTGACAACAGTTAAGCGCTTGAGCTACGGAGTCAGGCAAGCCTGTTTGCAAATCCTGTTCTTGCCACCAGCTGGCTGTGAGATCTCGGGCAAGTTACTTCATCTCCCTGAATCTCCATTTCCTCATTTCCAAAATGGTGATAATAATAGTACCTTCTTTATAAGCTTATGAGGATTAAATTAGAGAATGCAGGTAAAATGCTTAGCATGGGGCCTAGCTCACAGAAGTGCTCCATAAATATTGGCTCCAGTTGTGAACAGAAAGAAAAGAAAGAGAGTAAAAAGAAGGTAGAAGGAAAGGAAGAAAGAAGAAGAGGGAATGAGAAAAAAAAACAAGAAAGGAAAGGATGGATGAACGTTCACTCCATTCAGCTTTGAAAATGTGAAAACTTACCCTTACGGGATTAAGGCTGATGGACGTAGCTGGGTTTGTTTCCCCAGTGGTTCCTATTGTGGCCCAAGCAAGGGTGAGTGACTCAGTTAACAAGTTTGTATATTATTTGAGAAAAAAGATCTAAAAGTATGTGTCTCAAATATTTAGAACTAAACAAATAGGCGATGATAAAATTAAGTGGCTCCTTTTCATTAAAACGCACACACACACACACACACACACACACGTATACTTTTGATTCTTATATTTTATTGGAAACATAATGGTGATGCTTTCTGTTTAGGAAAGACCAAGGGAACAGTATGGCCCTACTGCTACTGATAATAATGAGGCTTTATTATAATTCATTAAGAGAAAGTAACGCCAGCAATTTTGTTTAGATTCTACACTCTGGAAATGCTCTTTTCAGAGCTTTGATGAAATGGCTCTATGTTCTACTAAAATGACAGCAAGTGTCAAAACTGCCCTTCTGCCCTGCAGCCTGTCGTTAGATCTAATTAGATCCAAACCCCAAAACAAGGCCAATTTGTCCTCCGCTGCTAGGCGTCATCCTCCCTTCCAGCTGCAGGGACCGCTCTTCCCTGCCCTGATGGCCCATTCCCTGATGCCTCAGGGCGGCCCGTCACAGCTCCAGGCTGTGACCTCACTGCAGTTCTCTCATCAGTGGCTCTCAATCCACAAAAACCCTCTCTCATTTTCTGTCTTCTGGGCCCTCATTATACCCTGTTTGGGCAGCCAGTGGGGAGTGGCATGTTCAGCTTGTGTTTTCCAGTATTTTTTAACCAAGCATTGAGCTACTGAGACATTTCATTGCCAGAGTCTTTGTTCCCTTTACTGAAACCACTTCTGACTATGTCAATGGTCATAGCTTTGTCTGCTCCTCTGAGTTCTGATGCTGTTGATCACTTCACTGAGCAATCCTGTTCAGACAGTCTGGTTCAGTTTTCTACATCTGGGGGACAAAAAACTCCATGACCATTACAGAAGGTTGAGTCAGACCACAAGTTCAAACCTCGCTAGACTATAAGCCACTCAGGAAAGAGGGACTACCATGTTAGAGTTCAGTGAAAGGCTGACAACCTGAATCAGAAACAAGACACTTCTCTTCCTTATCCTAACCCCCTTAAACCCAAAACCCTACAGCAGATAAAGAATTCTAATGCATGGCAGTGTATTCCCATTTTGATAAATGCAGATCAGTGGAAGGGAAGAATGTTTACTGGTGCTCAGGGCATATGAACAGCAACAAAAAAGTAAAAATGGAGAGTCACTTCTGGGAGGCCAAGTGAGAGTACTTTTCACACCCACTGGGGGGTCTCATTCACACCCATAGCTTCACTTACCACTGCTGTGCAAAGATTTCTAAACCTGAGTCTTCATCCCCACCTCTCTCCTGAGTCCCAGAGAGTAATTTTCAGCAAACATTTCTACCTGAATGACCCACAGTCACAGCAAACTCAATATGTTGAAAACTAAACTCATTATCTTTTCTCTAAGGGGCCCCAACCAACTGTCCCCCATGTCAGGGAATTAACAGCACCAATAGTCACTCAGGCCAGAGCCTGAGAAAACCCCTTGACTTTTCTCATCCTCCTCCCAATCTCCACCCAGTCACCATGTCCCACAGCTCCTGCCTCCTCACCTTCTCTTGACACCAGTAACTGCTTCAATTCCCACTACCTCTGTCTTAATCCAGGCCACTCGTGTCCCACCCAGAGTCTGTATTGGTCTCTAACTTGTCTCCTTGTCCTCACTCCAGCCCCTCCACTTCATTCCAGCCCCACACCCATGGAGATCCTTCTGAAACACAAATCAGAACAGGTTGCCCTTTTGTGTGAAAGCCCTTGAGAGCATTCTGTTGGCTTTGGTTCAAGTTTAAGTTTAAACCCCTTGACCATTGCCAATGCGGCTTCCCCTCACCAGTCCAACCTCATCTCCTGACCCTCTCCCCTTTGAGTACCATATTCCAGCCATGGGGAACCACTTTCCTGCTCCTCACACATTGCAGAGCTTTGCTCATTTCCTGGCCTTGGCACGTGCCACCACCACCTCCTCCTTATCTTCCTCCTCCTCCTTTTTCTTCTTTCTCCTCCCTCTCCTCCTCCCTTTCTTTCTCTTTCTCTTCTTCCTCTTCTCTTCCTCCTCCTCTTCCTCTTCCCCTCTTCCTCCTCCCCTTCCTCTTTCCCTTCTTCTTCTTCCCCTCTTCCTTCTCTTCATCCTCCTCCCTTCCCTTCTATTCTTCCTCTACCACCTTCTTCTTGTTATTGAAATATGAAATGCTTACAGAAAAGTACCCATATCCCATGTGTACAGCACAATGCATTTTCACAAATGGCACACCCACATGACCCGTGTCCAGATCAAGAACCTAAAGGAGCTCAGTATTCCAGAGGCATCTCTCACTCTCTTTTTCTCTATTTCCCAAGGGAAATCACCTCCTTGACTTTAATAGCAATGACGAGTTTTTCCCATTTTTGTACTTTATGTAAATGAAAACCTAATTGGAAATGAAAACCTTGTGCAGATACCTATTGCTGCAAAACATACCACCAAAAAACGTAATGACCTAAAACAATCGTAAAATCCCACCTTTGCTCTCATCACCACTCTCGGCTCTACTCCCTTTCATCCTCTTCATCACCTTCATCACCAAGCCTCTTGAAAACTTTACCTACACTCGCTGTCCCCGTGTCCTCTCCTCCACCACACTCATCTGTATCGCTGAAACTGCTCTCATCGACAGCGCCAGTCACCACCTTGCTGTGCAGCCAGATGAACATATTTTTACAGTTTTCCTACTTGACACTCACTCTACTCCTTAATTCAATGAGTCATCAAGTTCTAGTGGTTCCTCCTCTTCAGCCGATCATGTATCACGCATGTCCTGCATGTTTCTTCACTCAATATCTCTTGCCTGGACTATTCCAACAGCCCTCCTCCCTGCCCTAAGCTGCTCTTCCAGGCTTATCATCGCGACATAGTTTTCAGAATTAAAGGTCTGGACAGGCCCACCGCCCACCTTGTACTAAAAATCAAACTGTGGCATGGCATAAAGACCCGTTAGGCCAGGTGTGTGGCTCGCGCCTGTAAACCCAGCACTTTCGGGGGGTCAAAGAAGGAGGATCACTTGAGCCCAGGAGTTGGAGACCAGCCTGGACAAGATGGTGAGACCCTGTCTCCATAGAAGATACAAAAATTAGCCAGACATGGTGGTGTGCGCCTGTAGTTTCAGCTACTTGAGAGGCTGAGGTGGGAGAATCCTTTGAGCCCAGGAGGTCAAGGCTGCAGTAAGCCATGTTCCATGTTGGTGCCACTGCCCTCAAGCCTGGGCGACAGAGTGAGACCCTGTCTCAAACAACAACAACAACAAAAACAGACCCTTTCACCTATTGCTCCAGCCTCCCTCTCTATGTTCATGGTCCCCAATACCCTCCCTGAATCAGCAGTCTTTTGTGAACTTGCCCTCAGAATTTCTGCCAAAAGGTTCTCTCTTGCCCGGGATGCTGTTTACCCCATTTTTTATCGGCAGATCTTTACACCTATCCCTAATGCTGCCGCCTCTGTAAAGCTGTGCAGTTGATGGCTCCTTTTCTGATCCTATTTGCTGCTATTAATATCAATACCAAGAAATATCACTATTATAAGATGCTTGGTTCATGCTCTTAGAACATAAGCTCCTCGGGGCAGGATCTTCGTTTTGTTCTCTGATATATCCCAGGTTCCCAGAATTGTGCCTAGCATGTAGTAGTCACTCAATAAACACTTTCTAGATAATACACGGATAGTTAACATTTATTGAGCACTGATTTTATGCCATGTGCTTTCATGAATTATCTCATTCTGTTCTCACCAAGAGCTCTATGATGAAAGAACTATTTTTATTCCAGTTTTGCACTGGATGAAACTGAAGCTTAACAAGTTTAAGTAATTTGCCCAAGGCCACACAGTTGGTACACGACAAATCTAGGATTTGAACCCTGATTGTCCAAGCTCTAAATAACCTCATTTGACTGTCTCTGAGCTCTGTTTGCTGTGGTGTTTTGCACATGACTGTTCTGTGGGTTACGGTAGGTCCTTAGCAAAGGAAACAATTAACCCAAAGTAGTGGAAGTATCTCTTTACATGTTTAACTCTGTGCCATATAGTGGGTTCACTGAGAATAGGAACTTGGTCCTATTTATTTTACTCTCCCTTGTCCCCCAAACCCCAAGTAGCTGGCATCTTACAGATGTTTGTGTTCCCGAAATGTTTACTGAATGAAATAATGGATGTGCTGTGAAGAGGCAGCATTTGGCAATGAGTCCTTTCTGCATAATCAGTAAATTCTGAGGACTGTCCTGATGGCTGCCTGGAATCCAAGCTGAGCTGCTGCCTCTTCTAACCCCATGCTTCTTCAGCACGATGCAAGCTCGGAGCCATCCCTGGCTGACCCACCCTCCACCTTGACCCCGGCCTTTTGCCATCCTTCCTGTCCTCATGAAGTTCCCCGGCCAGTCTTCCTGCTCTCCGCTGCCAATCATTCTGACCAAGCGCTGCCCCACCCTCTCCTCTTCTTGACCCCGCGCCCTGCTTGAACCTTGCTGCTTCCCTGGTCATCCTGAACAGGCAGGGCAACATGACATTTCTGTAGATAATTCCAACACAGAGCAGACTGTGATAAACAGAGAGACAGTCACGAGGCATTGTCAGAGCTATCAAGAGGAAGACGTTCCTAATTAAATGATGGAGAAACTGGAAATGAATTAAGTCACTGTCTTTTTCATCCTGATATAAATTGTTTTTTGTTTTTTTTAAAATAAGAGTTTAGCTTCTCTAGGTTTGTCAGGTAGGATTGTTGATAGCAAGCAATAGAAACTGGGACAATTTAAGCCACAAGGGGAAGCTTCTTATAAGGATACAGAGTCTCTAGGAACTCAAACATTAGAATGCAGCTAGGCTTCAGGGAGAAATGGAAGCAGAACCAGAAAAATAATTCAGGATCTGGGGAGCATTCTCCTTCCATATCTTGCCTTCACTGTCACTGTACATTTGCTTCATTTCTATATCTCTGTGGACCTCCTTGAGTCCACAGACTTCACCATGGTGTACAGCTGCCAACAGCAACTGAGTTTGTAAGTGGCATAGTGACCATCTCTGTCAAAATCTCCAATCTCCAGGGAATTTACCTGATTTGCCCAGGCACGAGTCAGGTGGTTTTCCCTGGTCCAATCATTCGTCACCAGCGAGCAGGGTGATGTTATACAACATGGCTGCCAGGTGCCCATTGCTGTGGAGGAGGAAGTAGAAAGGATCATGATAAGCCCATCATACCCTCCCAAAATGTCTTCTACGTTTTGTTCTGTTGTCTGGTAATGTGCTTATAAAAGAATTCTGAGTGCTTCCCTAAGAGTAGAGTAAATGAATAAACTTTCTATCTTTAAAATTCTTTTTTAGACACAAATACCTAAGTATGGATTGTCATTTAGCAAACATCACCCTAATTAACTAAGGCAATGTTCCATTGGTAATTCCTAGCAGATTTTCTATGCCAGTTTTGTTTATTGAAGGCCTAGAATCCTGGCTTCACCCAGGACCTCACACACATCTGTATGCTCTGCTAGACTGTAGCAAGGGAGACAGTTAATATGATAAACCTGGCGGGCCCTTCTCCCTCCTCAGGGTCTCACACAAATGATGCCCATGCCTCCCCTTCAGAACCAGAGTGCTATTCTCTTTCTAATAAGCAGGTCTAGGGAGATAGCAGCATTCCCTCCCTTTGAGGGCTCCATGACGTGACAAATTTCATGAGAGCTAACTATGGTCGCTGCTTCCTTATTGTAGTTTGAGGTAGGGAGAGAGAACCAGTATAGACCCTTCTTTTATTCTGATCTGACTCTGCTCAATCAAGGATCCTTAAATTCGAGACTAGGTAAGGATAATCTGAAAAGTCAATCCAACTCAGAAATGGGAGAGCTGGATTCAGGTTGTCCAAGGAAATCCAAGGTTTCATGTTAACCCTTCTGGGACTTGGCCCTCTCAGCACTGCTTCACTCTCTGCAGCTGGCGCAGAGGGATTAGCACACACGGCATGGGCCCACAGAACACATACAACAGCCCCAGGCTGTGGGGAGAGAGGGCCAGGGCTCTGTCCTAGAGGATGGACCTCGTGACTCCTCCTCCGGAGGCATATTGTATTCCACCCAGACCTTTTCAGTAACACTCCCTGGCTTGTCTTCCAGGCTCCCTGGGTACAGCAGGCCGTGTGTGCAACCTGACCTCCCGGGGCATGGACAGCTGTGAAGTCATGTGCTGTGGAAGAGGCTATGACACCTCCCATGTCACCCGGATGATCAAGTGTGGGTGTAAGTTCCACTGGTGCTGTGCTGTACGCTGTCAGGACTGCCTGGAAGCCCTGGATGTGCACACGTGCAAGGCACCCAAGAACGCTGACTGGACAACCCCCACATGATCCCAGCAGAGGTCACCATCCACCTTCCCTTCTACAAGGACTCCATTGGATCTGCAAGGACACTGGACCTTCGGGTTCTCTCTGTGGGGATATTTCCTAAGGCATGTGGCCCTTGTCTCAACAGAAGCCCCCTCTTCCTCCCTGGGCGCCTCAGGACAGGGGGCCACATGCTGCACCTAAAGCCTACCCTATTCTATCCGTCTCCCAGCGTTCTGGGGTCATCTCCTTTCCTGGTTGAGTTCTCTTTGGAAATAGCATGACAGGCTATTCAACCGGGAGGGTGGTGGGCCCAGACCACCGTCTGCACCCACCTCGACTTTTCTTCGTTCTAGAGCAGTTGCCAGGTAGAAAAAAGAATGTCTCAAAGGAGCTTTCTCAATGTCTTTCCACCCACAAATACTCCTAATTAAGAAATTCCGTACTTCTCTCTGATGGGTACAGTAAAGAAAGCAGAATCAATTGCCACTGACTTAACTTTAATTTTTGAAAAGACCAAGACTTTTGTCTGATTAAGTGATTTTACAGCTACCACCCCTAGGGGTAATTGGTAATTACCTGGAGAAGGATGGCTTTCAATACCTTTTTAAGTTGAAAATGTGTATTTTGAAAGGCATTTATTGCCATATTAAAATCCGATGTAACAAGGTGGGGACATGTGTCCTTTGATACTGTGGTGTGTTTTATCTTTGTAAGAGCAAAACCCTCCGAAAGGGATTGCTTTGCATTACTGTCCCCTCAATATAGAAAGTCTTTAGGCAATGAGACTTCCTTCTCATGTAGAGCCTGAAGAGAATTAAAAAGAAGATGAATGGTCTGGCAATCTTCTGTAACTACTGGGTGAATATGGTAGAAAATAATTTAGTGAATGGAATATTAGAAATGTATCTGTACAGATGAAGAAAAAAAGGGGGAATAAAATTCTTATCCAGTGTTATGCGTGTGACCCATGGGATTTCATAACTGAAATGACTTTAAGGATGAACATTTTGGGTATACAAGATTGGTGAACTAAAATGCTGACAGAGAGGTTTCTAGAGCTAACTCATGCCTAGGACAGTCTTACAATAAGCAGATGTCTGAGAGGGAAGTCAGCCACATGCACCGTCAGCTAATGCCCATCACCCTTCAAGCCCAGTTTAAAGACCTGTCATATTTAATTGTATTTATTTGATGCTTACAAGATGATGTGATACTGTAGCCTAAAGCAAATGACACATAGCATTGCTTATAAAGTTGGTAACCCTGCTATATTATATTGCAAACAAATCATAACTTGGAGACTATATTTAAGGGACTCAGCTATAATTATGGGAGCATCAGTATACAAATAGTCGTTGGCTTCTGCCATCAACCAAAAGACGACATTCAGGGAAAACGGAGAGGCTGCCTGCACCATTTTTTATAGTAAATGAAAGAAAGGTGAAATAGCTACTT
The DNA here is from genome assembly GCA_963573385.1 of Cacajao melanocephalus. Taxonomy (NCBI): domain Eukaryota; kingdom Metazoa; phylum Chordata; class Mammalia; order Primates; family Pitheciidae; genus Cacajao; species Cacajao melanocephalus. The sequence goes on from CAUYLG010040742.1 coordinate 24,172, forward strand.
CTAGTGGTCTTAAAAACTTTGGTTCTTATTCTGTATATGACTTCCTTACAGCGCTGCATTAGCAGGATACTTCATTGCATGCATCTCGTATCAAATTGTTGATGCTCCCTCATTCTTTCATACTGTGCAGGAGGTCATTGAAACTCAGGCTTGTGGAAAACAACCTGCTGGAGTGCTTTGTCGTAGTTGACATTTACCTCCAGCCCTCTTAAAAATGACAGAATTCATCCCCTTTCCCTCACTCCCAAACCCCCAAATTATTGTCTAACTTTTCTAAAGTGACCCTTTCTTCCTTTTTTTATGGATTCAGAAGGTGGGAGCAGTGGAATGACAGTAGCTGCTCTGAGCTTGGTGTGAAGGAGGCCAGGCATGTGCACAGCTGCCCGGTCTTCAGTTACACTGAAGCTTGGTGTGCATGCCTTCATGAGAGTGCAAAGGCACTTCATGGGGTCCCACAGCCATCAGCCCTTCATCCTCCTAGATGAACTGTGAAATCATCAATCCAGGCTGTGTTTAGAATTGGAAAGGATCTTAGGAGACATCCCAGTGCCCTTCAGTTTCGGGAAATTGAGACCAGGAGAGATAAAGGGATCAGTGCACGTATCAGCCATTGCCCAGTGCTCCATCACAAATAGGACCACATTCTGGTGTTTGAGATAGTGTAGGACTTTATCCATTAAATCAAACTAGTTTCTCCCAGAATTAACTCAGTGGATTTTAAATAATTTTAGCTTCCAATGGGGTGTTTGCTGTTTTTTTTTTAAATGCCTGAGAGGTTTAGATCTGACATTCTTTCTACGCTGAGATATATCCCTCCTGGTAAGTAACAAGGGGATGAAGCATATCCACGTAGAAACCTACATAAATTGTCCTAATCCATAAGGGAGACTCTGGCAAACATCGCAAGTGGCAATGGGTCCTGCCACTGAGGAGGGAAAAATGAGAGAATTAAATATTGCTATCCGCTTTTACTTCTGAAAGGAAATGTCTACTATTTGGGAAAAAAATTAGAAAATAAATGAAGGTAATTTTAAGCTCCTTTGCCTTACAGCTTGGTAGAGGACTAGTATTCCAGGAATCTGAAATACACCGTAACTCTGAATTATCTGAGGCTTTTAAGGGGACTGTATGGCACGAACTAGGCGAAACAAAATAACTGGGAAATCCCCTTACAAATTTCCTCCTTATGAAAATCTTATTATAAATAGAAGTTTTCTAGGTCCAAGATAATGTCTACTAATTTTCTACAATATCTGAAAACGTTCCTGCAACAGGACATAGACTAGTTCACTGGAGTTTTCTGCAATAAAGATACAATCTGCACATGACTCTGAGATTGAGCATATAAATTGTTTTCTTTAACAGATTTGCTTCTGTAAGTTGGTGTGTGGTGCTGACCGATATTTGTCTGTATTCTTGGAACACACTTTGTCAATGTGCATTCAGTTTCAGCATCCTGGGTAGCCCTCCATGGCCTGAAAGAGTTAATGCTCTGCCTTAAGAGACCAATTTATCCCCTCAAGTGACTTAAGCTCAAGCACACTAGTTCCCAGTGCCACGACCACACCAAGCTCTGGCTCTGTGCCCCTCAGAGACGATGGAGGGCTCTGGCAAGTTACTGGACTACAGATGCCTCAGAATGGAAGCGGGAGAGGCATAGGGCACCCCAGAACGCTATATGGTCTCCCTTCACCAGGTGTCAGCAGATTGAAATAAACATCTGAAAAGAGGGATCTATCCTGTGGCCTCTGGGTGGGGCCAGATGATGGGAGGGGATGTGAGAGGGAAAGAACTGGGTGACTTTTGCCAGGTGACTAGCCAAGCTTGGTGATCAAGGGTAATGGCTTTTTCCAGGCCGGGCACAGTAGCTCACACCTGTAATCCCAGCACTTTGGGAGGCCGGAGCATGTGGATCACTTGAGGTCAGGAGTTTGAGATCAGCCTGTCCAACATGGTGAAACTCCGTCTCTACTAAAAATACAAAAATTAGCCGGGTATGGTAGCAGGCGTCTGTAATCCCAGCTACTCAGGGGGCTGAGGCATGAGAATCATGTGAACCCGGGAGGCGGAGGTTGCAGTGAGCAAAGATTGCGCCACTGTACTCAAGCCTGAGCAACAGAGTGAGACGGAGTCTCTTAGAAAAAGGGGGGAGGGGGACAGTGGCTTCTTCTGCTTTTGTTGGTAACCCCCACCCTTCTTCCTGCTGTCACTTCCCTGTCCCCACACCCAGCACCTACTTCCTGAGCCATCGTGAGGCCTGCCAGGCTCAGGGACCCAGGCCATGGCTCAGATTGTCCCCACCTATTGTGTAGCTCTGTTCTAGGCAGCCAATATTAATTTCAAGAGGTGTTTTGAAATGGTCACAACTATATTCTTTTTTTAACTAGAGTTATTACAATGTCTGAAAAAAAATCAGGCATTGCATTTCTTTTTTAAAGAAGGTAGCTTTAAAGTCAGAAAATCCAGTTGCACATCGACGTTTCTAGGCCATATTAATTTATTAAGGAACCTCACATCAACTCTAACAGACCTAAAGCAGGGCTGTCTCAGAAGCGGACAACATGACCGTGCATGCGCTCTCCTGGCCGGCTTGTTCACGCCAGGGTATTGTTATTACTTCTCGGTTATTAAAAGCTGGCCCGGGGCTGTTGTTGTCTCGCTCAGCTGAAAAACATTCAGCTCTCCGCTTGCTGACTCTCAAAATAAAGGCTCAGAGCAGTGTCCAATGGACCAGAACCATTCTTTTGTGTCTATTTACTGTACTTCAACTTGGGTTTCCTTATCTTAAGAGCAAGAGTTGTACTCAACAAATAAAACTCCCCAGTTCCATAGCTGGTAAATAGCTTTTGTCAGGTTTGCACTGAGCCTCTGAAAAGCAATCCACTGGTGCGAGCTGACAGCTAAGCCGTATGTCTTTTGACCTTCTCCTTACCTAGGCAGAGAAAATTTTCACTCATCCATGAGAATGTTCTTTACATTTTTCTGGGGATCAGCAAGGTGACAGGTGGTTTGCAAAACCCAACATGATTACTATTTTTCTAAATCATAGTAGTTCCAGCTGTAGCTTTCTTCCCCCCGATATTCACATGGATTTCTGTTTAACCAAACCTCCCACTTGCACAAGCTAATAAAAGCGTCACGCAGATTGTTGCAAAGGACTATTGTTATTTACAAGTCCATGTTTTCTGTGAAATCAAAACATAATAAAGTGAATTTTCAGTGTTAACTTTGTTATTTTAAACTCATGGTAGTCTTGCCAAACCCTCTAGTGAAAAGATGTCCCTGCAGGTTATGGGAACGATTCCCTTGTCTTTTCTCAGGACCATACTTCAAACAACTCCATTGAGAGGCATCTTTCAAGTTTGTAAAGATGTTCAGGGAAGGCAATTGACTTGCATCACTGACAGCTATTCTTGTAAGTTGATGAGTAAGACTTATGTTAAAAATGGAGAAATTACACCACATTTTACCCTATGTGTTCCTGTGTGCACCAATCTAAGTGCTTGCCCTCTCTCGATGTTAGCATGTTTTGTCAGTGTTTATAAATCTGGTGTCTTTCCCCAGCAGCTAACTCACTCCATCAACTTCTCAAATTATTGCGTTCCCTGTAAGTGCTAACTTTGGGCTGAAATGGCATTTTCTCTGCTTGATCAGAAACATGCAGTATCCCTTGCCCGGTTACTGAGATCTGAGCATCCTGAGTTTATGGGCTACTTCCATTGAGCAGTAAAAGCTCAGAAAATGGGAATAAACTCTCCTCTAGAAAAGGATGTCCACTTTCCCCACTTTTTCCTCCTGGATGAGCTATGTTTTGGGGTGACCTGGCTAATTAAGGCACTGGTTTTGCACTTCCAGCACTGCACTGTAGCCCTGTGGTTACACTGCACCCTGTCCCTCTGGGATTCCATCTACCCATCTAGAAACTCTTGCACCTACTTGGATGATCTGAAAAAGAGAGAGCAGCTGGTGTGGTGGCTCATGCCTATAATCCCAGCACTTTGGGAGACCAAAGCAGGAGGATCACTTAAGGCCAGGAGTTTAAGACCAGCCTGAGCAAAGTAGCAAGATCCTTCTCTCTACAAAAAGAAAAAAAATATAGCTGGACATGATGACACACACCCATAGTTCTAGCTATTTGGGAGGCTGAGGTAGGAGGATGACTTGAGCCCAAAGGTTCAAGGCTATAGAGAGCTATAATTGCATCACTTCTCCCAAGCCTGGACAATACAGCAAGACCCTATATCTTGAAAAATTGAAATAAAAAGAGGTGGTGGTGATTCATGTGTCTAGGTATGTTTTTCAAAGGATATCTCCCCCCAGTATTTTTGCTCTGAAATTGTCAATGAAATTTTCCTGTTTTCCAACTTTTTCTGTGAGAGGGCTGTCCTATACATTGCAGGATGTTTGGAAGCATCCCTAGTCTCTACCCACCCACTATATGAAATTGTTCTCAGTTGAGAGCTACTGGTCTAACACTCTGGGTTAAGCCCTCTATTAAAATGCAAGCCACTTTCGGTTAGGAACACCTCATTGGGAACATTAGTTGAATGGGATTGCTTCTCAGTATTAACGTATCAGACTTGCTAGGAAGGAATCTTTAGGTAAAGGGGTAGTTGTGAAACCCCTCAGCATCATGGGGCAGAATGAGAAAGGCTAAGACTTGACTGGAAGCCCCCGGAGGCCCGCACTGTGTATCTCTGGAGTTTGTGCAAGTGTGAGGCTCCTGGGTTTCTAGGATGGGTATTAACTGAGGGGAATCAGACAAACGATAGAAGAATAACAAAGAGAAACAGTTATGTGGTTTTAGAAGCTGGAGGCAGAGCTCTTAGGAATTCTTCAGTTTCACAATACTCTCAGTGGGAAAAACAAAAACAGAAAACCCCAAATCCCCAAGATATGTATGCCCGGGAAGGTGGAGGAGTGAGAACATCAGACCTCTGCAACAAACAACTGAACACTGTTGAGTTTCTCAAGGCAGTCAGCAGGGAGAGTCATAATAAGGAGGAGACCCTGCAAAACAAAGTCAGTCTGGGTTTCAAGTGAAGAGAGAATTTCAAGTTTAAGGTCAGGACGGATCTCACTTGCAGGTTATTCACTGAAACTTCCCTCCTCACTGCCAGTTTTCCCACCACAGGTACAGGTACCCTTGGCATGGTCCAGCTGGTATTTTAGCAGAGAACGAAGTGAAATACTGTCTAATGTGTGCCAGTAAAGGGTGGGAAAGGGGCGCATGCTGGAGGTAAAATGAAGTTGAGTGCAGGAAAAAAACCAGTCTGGGTGGTGGACAAGAAGTGTAACCCTGGGCCAGGTGCGGTGCCTCCCGCCTATAAATTCCCAGCACTTTGGGAAGCCAAGGCAGGTGGGTCACTTGATGTCAGAAGTTCAAGACCATCCTGGCCAACATGGTGAAACCCCATCTCTACTAAAAGTACAAAAATTAACCAGACATGATGGCATATGCCTGTAATCCCAGCTATTCGGGAGGCTGAGATGGTAGAATCACTTGAACCCGGGAGGCGGAGGCTGCAGTGAGCCAAGATCACACCACTGCACTCCAGCCTGGGCAACCAAGGGAGACTCTGTCTCAAAAAAAAAAGAAGGGTAACCCCAGCTGGCTAGAGAATTTAGGGAAGATGACAACTGGCTGACAGAAGTAATCAGAAAGCCTGTCTTTGCCTTGACAAGTTTTCATGAGCCAAACTGAATTTATGTTTCATGCCGCCCAACGAAGTACCGATTCAGACGAGAACCACTTGGATGAACAAATAGCTCGTGATCTGTTCCTTCACAGTATTATCTAGTTCTAAATAAGAGCATGATTAAAATCTGATCAACACGATCAATTTAACATGTAGACTATTTTTGGACCCTTAACTTGATTTTGTAATTTCCGGGTAGTGACTGACCCTGTGAAAGCCCCTGTAATTGAATCACAGGCCCTGGATTTCCCCAGGCAGTTTACCCAGTCCTCTTTTAATAGCATTGTAGGCTTTCTTAAGTTCCACAGACAAGAGGAATCACATTACTGCCCGTAAACCCAGCTCAAATAATTAAATGACGAAGATGCATCCAGGATTCACTCAGCTGGAGTGCTCACACTGGTGACTTCAGCAGAGGTTGGGAAGCACTACAGATCCATCTGTAAATGTTTAGGTGCTTCAAGTTACAGGTGGAGGTTGCCCACCATTTGAAGAGATAGCAGGAGATATAGAAAACAAAATATGAATCGGTGTCTCCAAAAGTCTACCTTCCCATATAGTCTTTGGCATCTGCCCCTGGGTCATTATTCTCCAATAGTAATGAAGGCTTTGTGAAAGGCCTTGAACCCTGAATTGTCATTTTGGAATCGTGCTTAATCAAGACAAATATTCCCAGCCTAAGAGTACGACTTGAAGGAGAAGGGAGTATGGGTTTAATTTTCCTATATATTACTGTAACTATAAACAATGCCTTATCTTCTCAGCAACTCTCATGAAATAATAAGCACTTGTGTTTTTAAAAGTATTTACACCAGCCCTTGGAGATTTTATTAGAATCATGATTCACAAATGAGAAATTTTCCTCTTCTACAGGATTTAGTAACTCAAGTAAGAATTACTCAGTAGACTATACAGACAAATGAATTTGAATGCTTCCTCTGGCTATTAACCGTTCATTGGCAAATTTCTTTTAATTTTTCTGAACCAACGGAATGACTAAGTCAAGATGATGATTCCCTGTGGTCTGCATATTGTAGACAGATGATTAAATAGTTCCTGAAAATTATTATTGTTCTGTCATATGGATATAGGCCTTCAACAGAGTAGTGAGGTTACATGACACTTCAGGATCCGGAGAGTAAAAATTCCCAGCATCACAGAATGTCATCTTTGGAAAGAACTTTGCAGACATTTATTCCAAACTCTGGATGTTATTCATGGGAAAACAAAAGAAACTTCATGGTTCTAACTGTGATATGAGCAAGATATTCTGAATCATCTTCAGGGAAGAACGGTTATTATTCATTCAGTATGGCTGTATTGTGCATCTCCTATGAGTCAACCACTGTGCTACGTCCTGGAAATGCAAGCGTGCTTAAGACAGACATACCCTTGCTCAGAGCCTTCTGGAAGGACTAGCACCAAACACTTTCCTTTTTACTTGACAAGCACTTTTGCAAAGTATTTGGATTGCATTTGGTGCTTAGAGCCACCCTTAAATATAGATATGATTATCCCCATTTTTGAGATGAGGCAAGTTTCAGATATGGTAATTCACTCCAGCTTATAGAAGGCTTGTAAGAGGCACAGACTGGACTCAAGTATTTGTCTTCTAACTCTCACTGCAGCGTCCCTTCTGTTACACCAGAACTTTCAGTGATAGAACTTAATGAGTATTTGTCCAACTGGCTATTGAAAATGACCAGTTTAATGATCATATTCTCTAAAAAAAATGAGGACACGTGGATGGCCAAAAAATTTCTATGATTTGTTTTTAATTTATATGAAATTTAGATAGCAAATCATATGTAGATACACATTGAAAAAAACTCTACCAGAAAATGACTTTGGATTATACACAACAGGCATTTTTTTTTTTTAATAAAGTAGGCCAGGCACTGTGGCTCATGCCTGTAATCCCAACACTTTGGGAGATTGAGGTGGGTGGAACATCTGAGGTCAGGAGTTCGAGACCAACCTGGCCAACATGGTGAAACCTCATCTCTACTAAAAATATAAAAATTAGCTGGGCATGGTAGCAGGCATCTGTAATTCCAGCTACTAGGGGGGCCAAGGCAAGAGAATTACTTGAACCTGGGAGGCAGAGGTTGCAGTGAGCCAAGATGGCACCGTTGCACTCCAGCCTGGTGACAAGCGTGAAACTCAGTCTCAAAAAATAAAATAGTTTTTAGGTTCTTGCAGAAAATCTGAGATTTCTGGTCATGAGAAATCTGCTTTCTCTGTCATGTAGAGTCAATCCACAGTTAATAATCATTCTAAAATATTATGTATGAACTTAGACAATGGTGTGAATCATATTTTAAGAGTTTTCTCCAAGCCCCTGCCTAATGTTTAATTACTCAGGTTGAATTAACATGTCAATAATTTAAAAAATGCTTTTCATAATAATCTTGCCCTCTCATTGAAGAAGGAATAATTTTCTTAGCAACAATATCTAAGAAATAGTTTTTTGGAATTGCATTAGAATGTAATGATGTATTTTAAAGACACAAAGTACATATAATATTGGCATCTTTTAACAATAAGATTTTTGCCTCATTTAACATGAAGTATGGGTGTTCTTTCTCTACATAAAGCAAACTGGGAAGATTTGTACAATACTAGATTACTGGATAATGCTTCTAGAAACAAAAGGTAATCTCTCCCCTTCTGATATGGTTTGGCTGTGTCTCCACCCAAATTTCATCTTGAATTGTCGTTCCCATAATTTCCACGTGTTGTGGGAAGGACCCTACGGGAGATAATTGAATCATGGGGGCGATTTCCCCCATTCTGTTCTCATGGCAGTAAATAAGTCTCATGAGATCTGATGGTTTTATAAGGTTTCCCATGTCACTTGGTTCTCATTCTCTCTTGCCTGCCACCATGAAAGACGTGCTTTTTGCCTTCCACCATGATTGTGAGGTCTCCCCAGCCATGAGGAACTGTAAGTTCATTAAACTTCTTTTTCTTTATGAATTACCCAGTCTCAGGTATGTATTTATCAGCAGTGTGAAAACAGACTAATACACCTTCTAATCTAGAAACAGTCCAGCAGCGATGAATATAGGTTCCCAGCACTGACCTTCAATTGATCTTCAATTGACTGCTCACTTAGTCCAACCTTGTGATTGGGGTTGTTTCTGATGGTGGCCAAATTAATAAAAGAAAAATCTCTTCAGAAAGTAAGAGAACCAAGGACAAGTCATCACATGACTATCTGAAGAGTGAAGGAAAGTGAGAGACTCTTTGTATAAATAAAATCTTAAACAAGGGGAGAGGGTGAAAAATTTTTATTACAATTATTCTAAAAGTGTATGCAATAGATTTACACTCATGTTTATTCATGATGGGGAAAACACTGTCCCTAGATAGGCATTTTAATCTGTGAGAAAGCTGTTAAGAAATGTGAGATCATGAAGAAGGTGGTACTTTAAATAAGTAAATAAAATCTAGGGAGTTTAATCACGCCTAGCATTTGATTCATTCTTTCTTTTAATCAACTTTTATTGTATTCAAATGATTCATTCTTTTGGAGCAATAAATAGAGTGAGATGATGGCCAAAAGAAATTTTTCTATTCCTTGGACACGTAAGCCTTTTTCCTAACAGCAACTATAACAGAATCAGACCCCTAGGTAGAATATATTAACACTCATGATGGGGAAAAACTCATCTCCAAATAACATTTTCCTTTCAGTGTCCTCAAACAGTCTCTAAAATTCCCATCCTTACAGCTGCTGCCTAGAGTTAAGAATCTATCTTCTGAAATTTTCTTTTAAAATACATGGATGTTATTCAGCCTTGTTTCTTAATTCAACAATTATTTATTTAACAAATATCTGGTACAACTTACTATCTGCCAAATATTTTTCCTAGAGTTTGGAAAACAGCATAAAATAAGATAAATGAAATAAATGAGACGTAAATATTTCTGGTAATATGGCAAACCAAATATCTCTGAAAAAAGCTTCCAGCTACAAATACCTAGAAATTTTATACAAAGTAAAATAAACATCTTTTGAAATGTATAAGTGAACTCTCTCAACCTTTAGTCTCAAATACAGGAAAGCTCCAAAGACCAAAATGAAGAGAAAGCTGAAAACTCAAGATTTGGTACCCTGGTAGAAGTTTACTAATTTTTCTATCTAGATGTTTGGGTTTTGAAGACCACATTGGTGCAGGAAATAAGGTAAAAGTCAGACTCTTCAAAGGTCTATGTATTTAACAAAGGAAAAAACTGACCACAACCACAGAGAATCAACAAGGAACTAGTCTGTGGTAAAGTAGAATTATAGTAGAGAAAATGTGTCCTCTGACCATTTAGAGCTGACATCCTCTTCTCACCTTATTCTGATATCAGAATTTACATAACTTGTATGTGCCAGGAATTGTTTAGTCAAGAAATCAACCTTTAAAACTTTCTGAATTGAGCAGATGCAAAGGCAAAACTTCCTTGAAGCTCACATTTTTAACCAAGCTGAAGGGGATTCCCACAGATAAAAATTTCACCAAACCTGAGCTCTTACTTCAAAATTATGAAACACACCACAAAATAAGCCACCATGATCAAGAGTCACAGACCAGACAAACTATGCACTTAGACTCCCAAGAGTATCACATAATAAAATTATTACAGACAGATTATATAAATAAATCTGTTTAGAATAAAAGAAAATTAAAAATGAACACTACGAATGCTGATAGGACTCGGATCCAAGATGGCCAAATATGAACAGCTCTGGAGCACAGTTCCCAGTGAGAACAACACAGAGGGTGAGTGATCACTGCATTTCCAAACAAGTTTTTACTGCCCACAGACCAGGAAATTCCCGGGCTGAGAAGTGGCATGAGTTTCCAGCATGGCTGTTTCCGCCAGTGCAGCAGGTCTCCACACAAAAATTCACACAAATCCCAGCAGACATTTCAACAGGCACATGGAATGTCTTGGATACAGAGCCACCCATTCAACTAAAAAAAAGGGGGCTGAAACAGGGAGCCAGGTGATCTGGCTCAGGAAGTCCCACCCTGACAAAGACCAGCAATCTGAAATGCTCTAGATTGAGAATTTTGTAGTAAGTGCAGTTGGACCCGGGACAGTCCAGCTCAGTTGGGGGAAGGGAGTCAGTCATTACCGAGGCAGTCCACCACTACTGAGGCAGTCTGCCATTACTGAGGCACTCCGCCATTACTGAGGCAGTCCACCATCACTGAGGCAAACCGCCATTACCGAGGGAAACCACCATAACCGAGGTAGTTCTAATTGTACCTCTGTAAACAAAACCTCAAGGAAGTTCACACAGCAGCTGGACAGAGCCCAGGGCAGCTCAGCAACGCCTCTGCTGGCAGACTGTGACTACACTACCTCCTTACTGGGCAGGGCATCTCTGAAAAAAGGCAGCAGCACATCAGGAACTTATACATAGAGTCCCATCTTCCCAGGACAGAGCACCTGGGGAAAAAAAGACAGTTATGAGTTTCACTGCAGCAGTCTTAAACGTACCTGCCCAGCAATTCTGAATGGAACAATGGAGCTCCCAGCTCAGCACTTGAGCTCCTATAAGGGACAACTGTCTCCTCAAGCAGCTTCCTGACCCCTGTATATCCAAAGAGACACCTCATAAAGGAGAGTTCAGCTGACATCTGGTGGGTACCCTTTTGGGACAAAGATAACAGAAGAAGAAACTGGCAGCAACCCTTACTGTTCTGCAGCTGCTGCGAGTGATCCCCAAGCAAGCAGAGCCTGGAGTGGACCTCCAGCAGTCCTACAGCAGAGGGGCCTGTCAGAAGGAAAACTAAAAAACAGAAAGAAATGACTTCAACGTCAACAAAAAGGAGGTCAACTCAGAGACCCCATCCGAAAGTCACCAACTACAAAGACCACAGGTAGATAAATCCTTGAAGATGGGAAGAAACCAGCCCAAAAAGGATGAAAATGCCAAAAACCAGAATATCTCTCCTCCTAGGGATCACAACTCCTCACCAGCAAGGGAACAAAGCCAGATGAAGAATGAGTCTGATGAACTGACAGAAACAGGCTTCAGGAGGTGGGTAATAACAAACTTCTCTGAGCTAAAAGAACATGTTCTAACCAATGCAAAGAAATGAAGAACCTTGAAAAAAGGTTAGACAAAATGCTAACAAGAATAAACAGCTTAGAGAAAAAAATAAATGACTTGATGGAGCTGAAAAACACAACACAAGAACTTCGCAAAGCATACACAAGTTTCAATAGCCGAATTGACCAAGCAGAAGAAAGGCTATCAGAGATTGAAGATCAACTCAATGAAATAAAATGAGAAGGCAAGATTAGAGAAAAAAGAGTGAAAAGAAATGAACAAAGCCTCCCAGAAATACAGGATTATGTGAAAAGACCTAATCTACGTTTGATAGGTGTACTTGAATGTGACAGAGAAAATGAATCTAAGCTGGAAAGCAGTCTTCAGTATATTATCCAGGAGAAGTTCCCCAACCTAGCAAGGCAGGCCAACATTCAAGTCCAGGAAATACAGAGAACACCACAAAGATATTCCTCAAGAAGAGCAACCCCAAGGCACATAATCGTCAGATTCACCAGGGATGAAATGAAGGAAAAAATGCTGAGGGCCATCAGAGAGAAAGGTCGGGTTACCCACAAAGGGAAGCCCATCAGACTCAGAGCGAATCTCTAGGCAGAAACCCTACAAGCCAGAAGACAGTGAGAGAGTGGGAACCAATATTCAACATCCTTAAAGAAAAGAACTTTCAACCTAGAATTTCATATCCAGTCAAACTAAGCTTCATAAGTGAAGGAGAAATAAAATTCTTTACGAACAAGCAATTGCTGAGAGATTTCATCACCACCAGGCCTGCCTTACAAGAGCTCCTGAAAGAAGCACTAAACATAGAAAGGAACAAGTACCAGCCACTTCAAAAATGAACCAAATGATAAAGACCATTGACATAATGAAGTAACTGCAACTAATGGGCAAAGCAACCAGATAGCATCAAAATGGCAGGATCAAATTCACACATAACAATATTAACCTTAAATGTAAATGGGCTAAAAGCCCCAATCGAAAGACACAGACTGGCAAATTGGATAAAAAGTCAAAAACCATCAGTGTGCTGTATCCAGGAAATCCATCTCACGTACAAGGACACACATAGGCTCAAAATAAAGGGATGGAGGAAGATTTACCAAGCAAATGGAGAGCAAAAAAAAGCAGAAGTTGCAATCCTAGTCTCTGATAAAATAGACTTTAAACCAACAAAGATAAAGAGAGACAAAGAAGGGCATTACATAATGGTAAAAGGATCAATGTAACAAGAAGAGGTAATGATCCTAAATATATACACATCCAATACGGGAGCATCCAGTTACATAAAGCAAGTTCTTAATGACCTAAAAAGAGACTTAGATTCCCACACAATAATAGTGGGAGACTTTCACACTCCACTGTCAGTATTAGACGGATCAACGAGACAGAAAATTAATATGGATACCCAGGACTTGAACTCAGATCTGGACCAAGCAAACCTAATAGACATCTACAGAACTCTCCACCCCAAATCCACAGAATGTGCATTCTTCTCAGCACCATATCATACCTACTCTTAAATCGACCAGATGATTGGAAGTAAATCACTCCTCAGCAAATGCAAAAGAACAGAAATCATAACAGTCTCTCAGACCACAGTGCAATCAAATTAGAGCTCAGGATTAAGAAACTAACTCAGAACTGCACAACTTCATGGAAACTGAACAACTGGCTTTTGAATGTTGACTGGATAAATAACGAAATGAAGGCAGAAATAAAGATGTTCTTCGAAACCGATGAGAACAAATACACAACATACCAGAATCTCTGGGACATATTTAAAATAGTGGCCGAGGGAAATTTATAGCAATAAATGCCCACATGAGAAGCAAGGAAAGATCTAAAATCCACCCCCTATCATCAAAAATGAAAGAGCTAGAGGAGTAAGATAAAAAAACTCAAAAGCTAGCAGAGGACAAGAAATAACTAAGATCAGAGCAGAACTGATGGAGATAGAGACACAAAAAACCCTTCAAAAAAATCAATAAATCCAGGAGCTGGTTTTTTGAAAAGATCAACACAATAAACAAACCACTAGCCAGATTAATAAAAAAGAAAAGAGAGAAGAATCAAAGAGATGCAATAAAAACTGATAAAGGGGATATCACCACTGATTCCACAGAAATACAAACTACCATCAGAGACACTACAAACAACTCTGTGCACACAAACCAGTAAACCTGGAAGAAATGGATAAATTCCTGGACACTTGTACCCTCCCAAGCCTAACCAGGAAGAAGTCGAAACCCTGAATAGGCCAATAACAAAAGCTGAAGTTGATGCAGCAATTAATAGCCTACCAACCAAAAAAAGCCCAGGTCCAGATGGGTTCACAGCCGAATTCTGCCAGACATACCAAGAGGAGTTGGTACCACTCTTTCTGAAACTATTCCAAACAATCCAAGATGAGGGAATCCTTCCCAAATCATTTTATGAGACAAACATCGTCCTGATATCAAAACCTGGCAGAGACTCAACTTCAGGCCAATATCCATGATGAACATAGATACAAAAATCTTCAATAAAATACTGGCCAATCGATTGCAACAGCACATCAAAAAAAAAAAGAAAAGAAAAGAAAAGAACACTTCAGGCCAATATCCATGATGAACATAGATGCAAAAATCTTCAATAAAATACTGGCCAATAGATTGCAACAGCACATCAAAAAGCTTACCCATCATGATCAAGTAGGCTTCATCCCTGGGACACAAGGCTGGTTCAACATACGCAAGTCTATAATGTAATCCACCACATAAACAGAACCAAAGACAAAAACCACATGATTATCTCAATAGATGCAGAGAAGGCCTTCGAGAAGATTCAACAGCTCTTTATGCTAAAAACTCTCAATACACTAGGTATCAATGAAATATATCTCAAAGTAACAAAAGCTATTTATGACAAACCCACAGCCAATATCATACTGAATGGGCAAAAACTGGAAGCATTCCCTTTGAAATCCGGCACTAGACAAGGGTGCCCTCTCTCACCACTCCTATTCAATAGAGTATTGCAAGTTCTAGCCAGAGCAATCAGGC
>CAUYLG010040743.1:0-31678 GCA_963573385.1 Cacajao melanocephalus
TATTACATCCAATTTTGGTTTTATTTATTCATGAAAAAAACCTGGCCATTGCTTTCTTTCTCACTAATTTATAACTTCTCCTTATTTTAAAAAAAAAAAAAAAAAAAAAAAAAAAAAAAAAAAAAAAAAAAAGGCATGATCTGTTCTGCAGATTGAGACAGACAGAGAGAGAAAGAGGGAAGGAGGGTGAGAGGCAGAGAGAGAGACAGAAACAGAGAGAGATCTCCAACTTTCAGCACAGCTGAGCTTGCTATTCTCAAGATTTCGATTTAAACTGGAGAGAGAAGTGGAAAAACCCCACTTCTGAATCTAAGCCAGACTCTACAATTCAGCTTTTGCCAAAGGCCCTGTCTTGTGCCAAGCACATGTACAAGTATTAATATGGTTATGCTTTGATTCCCTTTCTTCTGTTTCTGAGTAGCACATGTGTCCTCAATTGCATGAGAAGAGGTCAGGATCTAGCCATTGCCTGTTTTTTTAACCATCACAAGGGACTAAACATCTCCAACCACAACAGAACCAGGGTAAGGACTGGAGACCTGGCCTGTCTTTCTCCATAACTAGCTCTCTCTACTTCTGCATCAGACCACAGATATGCTTTGTTGGTTTCTTTGCTCACCAGTTTCATGTACCTTTATCTTCCACTTTGTTGGGTGTCTTGTGATAATTTTTTTTTAGTTGGCTGAAGAACTTCCTTAAGGAGTTACTTTTTTAAAGTTACATGAGTAGAGTACTTGCTGAGACTGTGTCTTAAATATTTCTTTCTTTTGCTTTCACATAAGAATCATTAAAATGATTATAGGGTATTTTTTCCCCACTAAACTGTATAAATAATGCTCCTTTGTATTGTAGCATTTAGTGTTGCAGATTAGAAATCCAATAACAGCGTGACCCTCTCTCCTTTGTAACTGACTTATTTTTCCTTTTTAGAAGATTTCAGGATTTTTCTCCTGGTTAGAATTCCAAAATTTCAGATGTAAAAGTGAGCCTTTTAGTCTAAATTCATATTTCTTCTGTTTTATAAGTATTTACAGAGTGCTCTTTTCTCCTTCTTACCTCCAATTAGGGCTTTCTGTCTTCAGAAAAAAAAACTGGCCATAGCTTTCTTTCTCTCTACCTTCCCTGTATTTGCAAAAAAAAAAAAAATAGGACATGATCCAATCCTAATACGGATTTCATCAGCTACTACAATAAAATATTTTATGTTTCCTTGATTATTGTCTCTCCTTTACACATTTTGTTCTCTACTTCAGCATATTTATTTTGTAGTTCTTGGATCTTCTAAACTCTATCTTATATGTTTATCATTTATTCTCATAATTTCTGTCTTTGCATTTTTGCTCTGCATTCTGGAAAATTTCTCTAAGTTATCCTCTATTTCACTAATCTTATTTTTAGCTGTATGCCCTTTCTAACAGTTACTGTCTCCATTTCTTTTTTCTGTTTTGTTCTCAGGATTCTTTTCTGTTGCTTGATTTCCTCTATTTTATGTCAACTTTCTCTTATTTTATCAAGTAGTGTCTTTTGAAATATCTCTAAGAATATTCATTAGACTAACTTGTTCTTCCATTTCCTACATTAGCTCTGTTTCAGTCAGAAATAGTCACTCTGAATTCTCAGCCTGATCACCTTCCTTTGAGCTCCGAATTCTCCTCATAGTTCTGATATGTTCTATGCTTTTTGTTAATCCTAAATGAAGACCTAGCCTGGTCAAGACTGAGGGCTGATAAGGATTTCATCGGCTGCTACAGAGACCACTACTTGAGTTCCTCTCCAAAGACAGGTGTGATGAGTTAGAAGAGATGAGTTTTAAGGTGGGCCTCTCATTGGGTTCACAGGCTGAGTTCAGGGTAGCCGACAGATGGCCCCCTTCCCCAGGAATGGCATCAGCAACCCCCAACAGAGCATGGTGTTCACACCTTACACAGCCTGGGGATGAAGGCTGTGGTCAGATTCTCTGAGTGAAGCTAGATATTCCCCCAAGTCCTTAAACTTGACTCTTCTCTCTACACAATGACATCCTGGTTCCTACCTCCCACACTTAATGCTCACCCTAAGTTTCCTAATCACTCCCATCGTATTAAGCTACTTTTGCATTGCTATAGAGAAATACCTGAGACTGGGCTATTTATAAAGAAAGGAGGTTTCATTGGCTCACAGTTCTGCAGGCTGTACAGGAAGCACAGGAAGCACAACTCCAGCATCAGTTTCTGGGGAGACCTCAAGAAGCTTATAATCATGGCAGAAGGGAAGGTGAAGCAAGAGCAGGCACTTCAGGTGGTAGAAGCAGAGCAAGAGAGAGAGACTGAGCTGCCACACACTTTTAAACATCCAGATCTCACTAGAGTTCACTATCACAAAGACAAGCACCAAGGGGGATGGTGCTAATCCATTCATAAGACATCCACCCCCATGATCCAATCACCTCCCACCAGGCTCCACCTCCAGTACTCGGGATTACATTTCAGCACAAAATTTGGGTGGGAACAACTATTCTAACTACATCACTCATATATTCCCTTAGTGATCAACATTGAGTAACCATCTGATTGGCTTTGGTGATTGATAGGCTTTGGGAGGGAGCAGGATGATCGCAGGAAGATGCACAACCTTCCGGACTGGACAACTGGGTGTGCCCCCATCAGACTACGAGCATTTGGAGAGCAGAGAGTGGGTCTTATGTGCCTTCTATTTCTAGCCCCTAGCACTGTGCCAGCACATGCTGCCTGCTTGGTGAGTGACAATGGAAGAAACGATGTGCACTTCCAAACCTACCATCTTTTGTTGCAGATTTGATGCTGTTTGGCAGGGTTTTCTCAGCCCTACTGTTACTCATCCCCATGCCCTGGTTTGACCATCTTTGGCATAGACTTCAAGGTTGGCTCAAATATTACCTTAAAAGAAAACTTCTCTGCCCTTTCCTGTGTACCTTCAGATCTCATCATAACACCTGTTGTACTCTGTACATTTGTGGTAGGCTCCAAACAAATGTGCAAATAAATAAATGCACAAATAAATAAACCCCCCATAAAACTGTGAGCCCAAGGCAGAGATCACATGCTATTCAAGTTCACATTGCTGATGAGAATGCTTCAGCCTGGCACCTGGCACGGAACAACCAATTATAGTATAACTGAATTGAACAATACACAGAGTATAATTATCCCCAAATTAGGGCATTTCCATATTATTGTCAAACTCTAGGAAATCAAAAATACTTAATGGTGGAGTCTTGTGTACCATAATCCCTTAGATTCAGGAAGAAGAATAAAAGGAAATTCATTATTGGGTACCCTAAGACATGCCAGGCACTATAACAGGCACCCTCATCATCGTAAAAGAGACGATAACATTTATCAAGTACTTACCTACTGCCAAGCAACGTTTTAAGTATTTCATATATGAAAACATATTTGATAGCACTGTCAGATAGATGTTAACATTGTCATTTTTATAAGAATAAGTCAAACTAAACGGTGTTATAACTTGTTCAAAACTGCAGAGCCAGTAAGCGGCAGAGCTGGGATGTGAACTCAGGCAATTTGGTTCTAGAATATGGCTCCTAATAGCTGCAGTATTCCAGCTCCTTCATATAGTGTCCACACCAACCCTGAAAGGTACTACTCCCCCATTGTATAGATCAGAGAACTAAGACTCACAGAGTATGTAACGTCCTCTCATTCAGTCAACATCTACAGGTTATACATGGTAACATGGCAGCACAGGCAGGGAAGCCAGGTCTGCCAGTTCTCACTCAATGCCATCTCTGTCACACACACTGCTCCCCTTCCTCACCTCCCTGAAGTGGGGGTACGAGGGCAGCCTCTTGGCTGAGCATCATACCACAATCCCCAGATGCCTCCATGAGATAATACTAGGAAATCCCAGGTAGCCAATAGCATGCTTCACCCTTGGGTGTCCTGAGCAAATTGGGGGCCTGGCCATGCAGACATTTGAGAAGCACCAATGATCTGAAGTCTTGGCATTGGAATGGCTTCCATTTACTAGGGATGGGCTATGGGTCTGAGATGTAATTTATATTCAGCATCTCTTAATGCCTTCCACAATACCATGGGACAGCTATTACCACCATTTTACAGATAAAACTGGGGCTATAAAAGATGAAGTTCCTGCCCCAGGTCGCTTGGCAATGAGTGGCAGAACTGAATTTTGATCCCACGTGTGTCTGACACCAAAATCTATGATCATGACAAGGAGGTTTAGCCCCAAATTCACCTTCCCCTTCCCCACATGCCTGCTTTACAGCTGTCAAGCTTATAAGAGAGTTGCTGGGAAGAACTGGAAGAGGAGGGTGGATTTGGCTCAGGAAGAGTGAAAAAAAGTCTCCAAAAAGAGCAGAAAATGATGAGGAGGGTTGGGGGACACAGAACTGGCAGGGATGTGGTGTAAATGTGGGGTCCTCCCAGTGCCCATCTCCCAAGGAGAGAGGAGATGAGACCAAAAAGACGCATGTTTTAGAGTATTGAATGCACAGCTAAGGAGTCTGGTCCTGGTCCTGGGTGCAGGTGAGGAGTCAGGGCCACTAACCACAGATCTTACCTCTGGACTCTACAAAGGAGGGGCCTCCTAGGTCTCAGGCTCAAGGTCAGAAGTCACCAGATGTCCAGGCTTCTAGCCTCATCCACTGTGTATGCCACATAACTCAGGGTCTGTTCAAAGGCTCCAGCTGAGAATCACAGTGGAGGCACAGCTGGTGGATGCTGGTGGCCACAGAGGGCTGACCCTGGCCAGGACTTTGGCTCCCCACTCTCCTCAGATCACACGCAGTCACAGCCCAGCAGCATGGCCTCAAGCCAAGTCTGATTTTGCCTCTGGGACTGAGAAAAAATGAGTTCTGCTCCTCACAAAGGAAGGTTACTTGCCAACAAGTTGCTCTTTCACACTCTTTTTGGAGCAGACACAACACTGGGTCTGACCAGCTGAACGCTTTCCCTGAACACTTTTCTCCCAGGCATCTCCTCCCCAGCCTTTACCTGGGATAAAGCCTGTTTAGGGAAAGCACACAGTGATTTATGGAAAGCTTTGAAATGCCCAGCGTTGTGCTGCTTGCAGTTGGGGCGATGAGTGTTTAAGACATAATTCCTGACCTCAAGGAGTCTGCAAAATTTCTGCAGGAATTAAACCCACCACAATAACACCAACAATAAAATGTTACCATTAAGTTGGTGCCGATTTATCACGTTAGTATGCCTTATATTATGTAACCATCAAAATAGTACAGCAAAGACAGTTACCAGGACTTCACGACACGGTGTTTCTGTCTGTAATGAGAATATCATCAATGGATACTGGAGTTGCAAAGGGAATAAAACATCAAGTTTTTGTTCCCTGGTAATCAAAAGATGGTAATCTAATAAAGTCCAAAACACTAAGAATACAAGTATTTGATTAAAAAATAAAAGATACCTGAAAGTCCTATCTGACCTTCTAAATTAAGGTGCATTACAGACCAAAGGACAGAGAAGGTAAACAGTGTGTTAGAAAATACATGCACAGGGTCTTCATTGCAAGGACTCCCATGTATACATGTTAAATAAATTTGTATGCCTTTTCTCCTATTAAAACAAAAAAGGGAGAGAAAAAATGCATGCATGAGACCCATGCCACAATTGGACCAGAAGGGCCTCTTTGGAGGAAATCATCCCACTTAGATGGACCGCTGCATGAACAGATGCCCAGGGACCCAAGAAGGACCCGGTGAGAAAAGATGCCAGAACAGCCTGTGTCACCCATGCTAGGCCACAGAGGCCTGATGCCTGCAGAGGCGCCTGCACAGGCTCCTGCCGACCCTGACCCAACAACACGCTACTCTGGTGATCAGCCTGCAGACATCACTGAGGAAGCTGAGAACTTCAGGGACAGATACAGGGGTGCCTGGTGGGGACAACTGGGTGCCTGGAAACCTGCGGGTATAGACCCGCTCTGTGTGACCTTGAGCAAGTCACTACCTTTCCAGGCTTCAGTTCCTTCTTCTATAAAACAAAGGACTTAGAAGATACCAGTGATTCTTCACAGACACAGGGAGGGGAACATCACATACCGGGGCCTGGAGGGTGGAGGGCTAGGGGAAAAATAGAAGGGTTGGGGGTTGTGGAGGGATAGCATTAGGAGAAATACCTAATGTAGATGACAGGGCAATGGAAGCAGCAAACCACCACCATGGCATGTGTATGCCTATGTAACAAACCTGCACGATCTGCACATGTACCCCAGAACTTCAAATATGATAAATAAATTTAAAAAAAGAAGTATCAGTGATTCTTTAACCCCCCAGGTTGGAGGACTGTGAATCCTCTGGTAACTTGAAAATTACAGATTTGTTCCTTGGGGAAAAAAAATGTATACATATTTGGCATAAAATGTCAGGGATGTTTCTACCACCATCTGCCCTCCCACAAAGGACCCCAGGTAGCAACTGCTGGGCTATGAGATCTCCAATAATCATTTTAGGTCTGGACAAGATAGGTTAAGTTTCTATTTGTAGGAGGCCTTCAATGCCAGGCTCAAGCGGGGTTTAGGCTCAAGCAGTAGGAAGCCACAGAAGGTAATAACTGAGAAATGATGTTAAAAAAGAACCCCTGGTCCAAGTTCTGTGACTTCTTCAACAAGGACCCAGGACCAACCAAGCCTGCCACAGGCACAGAGCTGCCCATTTGCAGCGGAAGCCAAAATATTTCTTTGTTGTTGATCTAAAGTGATATAATGACTCTGAATTCCTAGGAGAAGGATCTTGCTGAGCCTGTAACAGCTGAATATATTCATCTCAAAGGGCCCAAATGCAAGCTTGAGGTCTAAGCCTTTTAGATGCAAGATGATTCTAGGCTCTCTGGGCAGCTTGTGGACTCATATGCTTACCTGTACGTCCTGCTCAGAAGACATCTGTCGCTAACTCCAGTCCAAGCTGCCAGTTGGCTGAAATGATTGGAACAGAAATTCAGAACCCCACAGACATTGTGAGTTAGGTTTTATATCTCCTGCTTAAGACATCAAGTCAGAGCTAACGTCTTAGACTTGGTGAAAACTCATCTCTCTTTCAATGTCGTGAGGGAAGGGGGCCTGTGAGCTGCAAGAACAGATGTAAGAAAAATTCCATGCATGAGATGAGAGGAGGTCTCAGTACAGGGCTTTCACTCCTGGTTGAACATTAGAACCACCTAGGGAGCTCTAAAAATATGCTGATGCTGGTTTCCACTTGGCCAGGTGAGTCAAATCTCCCCAGGTGATTCTAATGCATAGCCACGGCAGGAAACCACCATCCTAGGCAGCCCACACCTTTAATAAATCAGCTACGTGGCTCTAAAACCAAAAGAATCCTGATGCAGAGCAGTCAGCAGTGAATGGCACAAGCCATGTGCAATGCCTAAGAAAAAGTATAATTCTGACTTGGAGAAGGTTCCAGAAAGCTTCTTGGGAAAGGGGTCCTAGAGGCAGCAAATCTTCAACAAGCAGACACGGAGGGGAAGGGCACTCCAGGCAGAGGGAACAGCTTGAGCAAAGATCCAGAGGCAGGAGAGTCCGCTGGGAATCAAGTCCCTGTGCTCTTTCAGAGGAACAGCTCACCAAGTAAACTCTAAAATCCCTTTTATATGAAACCTGGGCCCACAGTTCTTGCATTCTCAGAGCCCAACTGACTCATATTTCTGACTTTAGTGCTTAATTTTTTCTTCTTTAAAGGACTGTTCTGAAACTTGAACTGGAGCTGAAAGAGGATGAAGTGATAGATTTCTGAGTAATTTTTCAAGGCTTTTCACAACTTTTTAATTTGCTTCCCAGGAAATCCTCCTTGGGAGCGGGGCAAGAGAAATGTAACTGATTTTGCTAGAGGAAGACAGGAACAAAGGTAAGTTCCCCTGCCAAAGGCCACACAGGTGGGTACCATAACAGCATCCTGTTACCAGTTCTGCTTACACTGGGCAGCCTACCCTTCAGCACATCCAGCCCAGCCACCTGGATCACCCAGAAATTTGGAGAACGGAGCCACAGTGCTATGCCAAGGCTAAGGAGGGCAGTGACAGAAATTCTCCATAATTCACCAGTCTCATCCATTCATTTGACCAGGAACAAGAAACCAAACAACAAAGTGAGCCTGGCCTTCCTGTAGCTTGATAAATGGGGAATCAAATTAACCTGTGTAATCTTTTAGTATCCAAAACTGCAGGCATACTCAACACATGCTTAGATGTCTATACCCTAGATTATTATCAGCCATTTAAAGTGATACTTTTAAAGAATTTTTATTGACATTGAAAAATGCTAACTCTAATGTTAAATAAAATTATATCTGATGTCATGGCATTATGAATTCATTCATTCATTCTGTAAATGTGCCAGGTATTGTTCTGGGAATTAAGGAACTTGCAGTGAACAAAATATGAAATCCCTCATCTTGTCAAGCTCCCATTCTAGCGAAGGAGACAAACAATAAAAACCTAAGTAAAATACAGTGTTAGATAGTAATAAGTGCAGTTGAAAAAAATGAATCCAGAAAGGAAGACAGGACATTTTTTTCTCCTTTATGCTTTAATGTATTTTCTAACAATTTTTTTAAGAGATGAGGTCTTGCTATGCTGCCTAGGCTGGAGTACAGTGATGCAATCATAGTTCACTGCAACTTCAAACTCCTGGGCTCAAGTGATCCTCCCACCTCAGCCTCCTGAGTAGCTCAGGTGTGCGCCACTGCACCTGGCTCAGAAAATTTTATATTTAGGATCAGAAAACATATATTTTTCAGAAAAAAGCAATACCAAATAATGATTACATTAAGAAATGAAGTTGGCTCACAACTTGGACCTAAGCTGGAATGTGAACATGTGGCTCTTTTGGTAGACTGATGTCCTAGTGCTAGATGAGGGAAACAGAAACTTTCTAAAGAAGGCAGGGCCCTGGTCTGCAGTGACCCAGGAGATAAGGCACTTAGTGAGGCAGCAGCCTGAGTCCCAGATCCAGGCTTGGATTCGGGAACGTGGCATTAGTGGAGTTCTTAGAATCAGGATGGTACTGACAGCAAGATGCCCCTGGTGCCTATCCCCAAGCCCATCCCAAAAGTTTCATATATGCTTGGATGTGCTTCCCTAAATAAGGCCAGGCTTGATCTCTGAGCCCAGGATAAAGCTGAAACCACAGGGGGTGAGGGGCATTCTAATGTGACCTTCCAACGTGGCATAATTACCTCTCACAGTAGGCAGATAAATCAGTGACTTCCATAGTGAGTACTTGAAAGTTCCATACAAGTTTCTGTTATCTTTCTTTTTGCCTTTTTCTGGGGCTTTTGAGCCCAGATACCTTACCCCAGCTCTGCCGAGGATCGTGCATGGACCTGTGAGTGAGTGAATTGACTAAATCTGGCAGGAGACCCGTGGCCATCAGGAGACAGAAGTCTGTCCCAGAAGGACCATTTGCCTTCCCTTGGGTCTGGGACACTCCCCAAGGATGTTTTAACTCCAGGTGCACCTTTTTACCTCCTTCCTGGAAGGGCACCATAACCCAGAGGCCAGGACAGACAAGGGTCTAAAATGTGATTTGACCCTCCCTTAGTCACGTGATCGTGGGCAAGGTATTTAACCACTCTGAGGCCCTGTTTTCTCATCTTTAAACTGGGGGTTCCCCACCTCAAGTAATCTTGGAGAGAATGTAAAGAAAGCACCTTGACAGGGGGCCTGGCACCCTACAGGGGCTCAGTAATTTTAACTGTGGTTGCTAGTATCAGTATCTTCCTTCCTGTTCTCAGAGCAGCCTGGCATCCACCACAGGCTTTTCTTCACCTGAACCCCAAAGAAAGTCTCCTTCACGCCTTTCTTGCTGTGCCCTTGGACCACACCGCTTGTGTGGACAATAGTCTCAAGAGTGAGTCCACCAGGATTTTGTTTTGAGGAAGAATGGAAGTTTTCCGAGGTCTAGGGTCAGCCCAAGCCAACCAATTCTTCTCTGCTCTCTGCTGCCCCCTGTTGGTTCCAAGTCTGAAGAGCCAGTTGCCCACTCGTCCACCCTGTTACACCTCCTGTGAAAATGAGGGTGAGAGAAGAGAAACTGTAAGCAGTTTAAAGAAGAAAACAAGCAAACAAAAAACTGGAGATTCATAGAGACACATCCCCGAGCCTGTCCTGCCCTGCCACTGGGATACTAATGGCTCAGGTGCCCCTGTGATCTGAGGCTTTGACAAAAAAAGGGAAACCACGCTTTGCCTTTTACCCTTTTCAGGTGTGGGGCGGGGGTGCAGGTCCTTACTATATCTCTAATGAAAATCAATTTGAGAAAGGTCTACAAAAACCTGGCAGGAGGGTTACCTTTTCCCCTATTCTAGGCCTATGTCAGGCATTACCAATTGCTTCACTTCTTCCCTGCTGAATGCAGACCCAGCCTCAGAATCCTTCTCAACACAGCTGTGCTCTGAGCAGCCAGTCCTAATCATTTGTCAGAGTTGGTGCAAAAGATCTGAGGCCTGCAGCCAGAGAGAGGATGTGGATCAAAGCTTCCTGCTGTGTGCCTGCTCCTGTGTCAGCTTTCTCCAAGTGGCCTGGATACTTCATAGCTGCAGTAGGGCGGCACTGGGCTTTGGTTCTCAAAATTTACAATCATCCACAGCGTTCCAGGGCTCCCTGCAGAAACCCAAATCCATGGACGCTCAACTTCCTTATATAAAATGACATAATACAATGCAAATACTATGTGAGTAGTTGTTATATTGTTATTGGCTTCTATTTGTATTACTATTGTTTTATTGTTCTTTTTCTTCAAATAGTTTCACTCCTTGGTTGGTTGAATCTGAGGGTGCAGAACCCGTGAATATGGAGGGTTGGCTGTATTAGGACTTTTATTTAGAAAATCTACTATAAATAAGTTATCACTAAATTGGGACTTAAAAGCATCACTGAGCCACAGGGTATGCTGGTATTTTCCTGAGGGAGGTGAAAAGATGGCTGGTAGGCAGGAGTATTGCCCAGGCTGGGTCACCTGGGAATGGCAAATAAGTGGGTACTTGGTTAATATTAAGTGAGGTATTTTCCTCTTGTATCTCTTGTTTTTCCCTTGGAGCTGCTAAACTGGACCAGGGGGCACCCATTGCCTCCTGACTGGGTGATTACAGTAAAATAGAGCAGAGCTGCAGGGCCAAATCCTTGGTATTTAAAGTTGCAAAACCTTTCCAGAGTCTTGAGCTACAAGATCTGGGCTTTTGAGCTTCAGATGCCTGAGTTCTCCAAGCAGCCTGGGCATGAAGTTGATGCTGTAAATAACAGACCTAGAAGGAACTGTGACCAGTCTGAACTACTCCTTTTCACCCCCCAGACAAAATAAGAATCGCAAGTACTGTTGTGAGAGCAGGAGGGACAAGCAAAGCAAAAATCTCCAATGCAGGAAGAACCCCGAGGAGGATGCCTGCACACCAGCCACCCCCAACCCCTGGTCCAGCCAGGCCCTAAGGCAGGATAAGTTGGGCATTTGAGAGCAGATGGAACTGAGGCTCACACCCTGGGTAAAGCCTGGGCAGGTGACAAGTCTGACTGAAGTTTCCCTCCCAGAACCCAGCAGAGAAAGGAAAGTCAAGTACAAATGGCTGCGAGAAATGTAACCCTCTGTATTTTTGTATAACAACAGGGAGAAATCTAAGCTCAGTCGATTTAATAAGACATTCAGTCCAGTGTTTCACTAGCTCTCCTCCCTTGTGGTGGTGGTGGTTTTGTTTTATTCTGTTTGAGGTTGCCAAGGCGTGGAGGAGGGAGGGGGAATCTGTTCTTGATCATTACCTGTCCCTTGGTCATCACAGAGCTGTCCTGACCTGTCTGGTCTCTGGGTATTAGTTCACACAAAGGGCTACTCTAGTCACCTTGAGCCACGGCCTGCTGAGTCTCTGTGTCCTCATGCACAAGACCATATCCTATTGCTTTTCATGCTTTGTGTGGGCATGGGAGGGCCCTGGGAGACTTCTACTTATTGCTACCTCACAGTGTTAGCTTAGGCAAATTACATAATTAGATAACTGCTCCATGACTCGGTGTCCTCATCTGTAAAATGGGTATAATAATAGTACTTAGCTCATAGGGCTGCTATAAGTATTAAACAAGTTAATACATGTTAAGCGTCTAGAACACTACAAATGTATCAGTTCATATTATTTGCTAGTACTAATAAAGGGGTGAATGTAAAAATGACTCCATATACAAACACAAAATATTTGATATTTATCACAGGCATTCCAATGTGCCTTCCTGGGTAAGAGGAAGAAGGAAGAGTTACAGCCAGGGCTTTAGGAACAACACATCATGCTGGAAAGTGCTGATACTCTAAATCAGAACCAACAGAGCAGTCCTGGAGGTGCCTCTGTGCCAGGCATGACCCCTTCAATTGCTGGATGATGAAGAGCAAGTTCTGGAATGAAAGGGCAGGTGGCCAAGGCAGTAGGTGGAGTGGGAGGGGTGGGTACCTCCAGAGGCTCAGGGCACTGGCTCTTTGACCAGCTGATGTTACAGCACTTTACTCTTTTAGCAACCAGTGTTGCCTTACCAGTATGATCTGGCTGACTCACCCCCACGCTCCAGACCTGGGCATACCCACATTAGTGTTCTATGCATGTGGGCATCATTCCTTTATTGTCACAAGGCTGGACCCACTCAGGTGAGAGTCGGAAGAGTGAGGAGTGGGCAGAGGGGCTTGTTTGGCTGCCCCTTGGCTGGACGCTTAGCCAGGGCACCTGAGAAAAAAAGGGCATAGGCTCGAGTCTAGTTAGTACCAGATGTCCTGCCTGACCAAGCACATTGAAGCCAGCTAACGTGTCCTTTTTGTGCAGGGCCAGCATCCCATATGAATAGCCTCCTGGAAACCAGGCTCTGTTCTAGGCCAATCCAGATTCAGCTGGCCTTATGCTACCTGTACAGCTCCTGGATTCTGCAATCCCCAGATTCTCTGCCTGGCCCGATGCCTGAGGTACTTCATTGGCGGAGCCTTAATTTCTGCACATGGGTTTCTATCTGCAATGGTCCCTTGGGTCACATCTGCTTCTGGAGCAATGTCTCAGCCCAACGACAGCAAATAAGTATTATCTATTGTGCCAAATTATTGGCAGCACCCACCTGGAATTCCATGCTTGAAAAGTGGACCACTTGGAGGCTGGAGGGTGTGGGGAACAGATCACTTAGCCCTGTCTACCACAGGATCAGCGATTAGAAGAGACAAGAAGCATGTGGTCTGTTGGTCATCCCTACCCCAGGCCCATAAGTCCAAATGTGAATTCTTCAGCTTCTATGAGAGAGAATTGGGCACATGGATAATTAAAAAGAAAGGAACAGATCTGGGCTCTGAAAGACTCATGAGGCGGATTCACCAAATCTAGAAGCAATCATCAAAACATCCTAGGGAACCATTAGCAACTTACCAGACCATGGCCTAGGACCGCCTGTCTTGCCCACCAGTCCTTACAGGTAGGGTGACTAACAGTCTCACTCAGCCTGGGACTGTTTCTGTTTCAGCACTAAAAGTGCCATATCCCAGAAAACCCCTCAGTTCCAGGCAAATTGGGACAGTTGGTCACCCTACAGACAGAAGACATGTAAGGCCTTGCCTGTCCCTATGCCCAGAACTGATCTTTCAGCCTAATAACCAAAAGAACACACTCCTCTTCAGAGCGAAAGATTCCCCCACCCCAGGAGCCCAACTCTTGAGGATACTCGGTGGCTCTTAGATAAAATACATGCCCAAGATCCTAAGGACTTTGAATTCCCCTGGTGCCTCCTTGTGGATGAAGATGAAGCATCGGGGACTGTGAAGAGAGATCCATCTGGATCCTCCCTTCTCCAGGAAATAAAACCTATGAGACTGCATTTACACAGCCCATCTGCTAGCAACTGACTAATCACAAGGAAAGCACAGATAAAACGCAAAATGCTGTGACCAGAAGGTAGGGCAAGCATCTCTCTCTTGATGCTTAGAGTTACAGCTGGGGCTTTAGGAACAGCACATCATACTGGAAAGTGCTGATACTCTAAATCAGAACCAACAGAGCAGTCCTGGAGATGCCTCTGTGCCAGGCATGACCCCTTCAATTGCTGGATGATGAAGAGCAAGTTCTGGAAATACACATGGAGTCAGACTAGTTTCACTCTTCCAACTCCCTTATTTCTCCAGCTTGCAAACCGCTAAGGAGTAACATGCCCTTTAAATTCCTAGTCAACTGCTCTCACACAATAAGCTACCTGTAACTAGGAAGAATGCTATTTCGGTGTCCCAGAGATTCCTGGAAAGAAGAAAACCTTCCTTCTTGTTTGTAGAAATTTTACTTTTCAAAGTTAGAAAAAAAAAAAAGGAAACAGAAGCAGGGCACAGAGTAAAATCATTTGCACTGGTCAAACATTCAAAATGAACCATCCAATGGGAAGGAGGAAACTGAAAATTAACTGCAGCTCCCTGGTTTATGTCCTTTCTGCCTTCAACTTGCTAAGAAAAAAATCTCCATTTGCACTCAGCTATGCCTGCTCAGGGGGACATCTGTCAACCTGGAAGTTTAATTGTTGATAATAGTATTTCCCTGTTATTCGGGCACCACACAAATAGCATAAATACGATTTAACCACCCTTGCCAGAAATCACAAATTTGTGTCATGCATGCTGAACGCTAAGGCTGATTAGCACAAAATTTAATTTTCGTTAATATCAGCCTAGGACAAGCAGAGCATGAAATTAACCTGATGTGTTAATATTGTACTTCACGGTTCTGACTGTATCCTGTAGACGCTGTCACTGGAGACAGGTGCCGCTCTGCATGGGAAGAACTCTAGCAATCAGCACAGCCTGGGGGGTGCAGAATCTGGCTCAGGAGGTGGTGTTCCCTGCAGCTGTAGGAAACCAAGGAGGCATTGGATGACAATCTCAGAAGCACTGGAGAGCAATCAGATGTTATGGTGGGAATTAAGCACTAGTAGCCTCTGAGGCGCTTTCCAGTTCTGAAGTGCTGGGATTTTAAATCTTAAAACTTCCACAGGTCAGATGCTGCTGCCCAAGAGAGGGACCAGCAAACTATAGCCTGCAGACGGAATCCAGCCCACTGTCTTTGTACAGCCCTCAGTCTAAGAATAGTTTCTACATCTTTAAATGGTTGAAAAAAAATAAAAAATATATTTCTTGATGTGAAACATATATGAAATTCAAAGTTCAGTGTCCATAAAGTTTTACTGGAACCCAGCCATGCCCATTCATTTTTGCATTGTTTATAGCTGCATTTTGCACTACAAGAGCAACTTGAGTAGTTGCAACAGAGACTATATGAACTGAAAAGCTCTAAATATTTACTATCTGGCTCATTACTGGAAACATTTGCCAACCCCTGATCTAAGACAATAATCATTTTCAAATGGGCACTTTGGAGAAGGGACCAGGACATTAAGAGGGAGGAATGGGGCTTGAGGCTTTAGCCAAGACAGCTGCCCTTGTATCAGTTATACACAATGTGCTTTTGTTTGAAAAAGGGGGTTGTAGCTAAACAAGGTCCAGGATACACATAATAGTTCAAAACACATTTCCTCTGCAGAGGCACATTGTGGTTTGTAAATGGTGGGCTACAAGATGGCTTCAGGAGACCTCCAGGAAATTGAAGACTAGTCCAAAATACAGCTGAAACCATAGTCGCATGTGTGCCTGTGTGCACGTGTGAACACGTATACTCCTATAACCAAGGAGTTTGAGGCCAGGAGCAAGTATACAGTGAAATATATTACAACGTCATGGAATACATTTCAGGAATTCTTCTGTGTAAGAGACTTCCCTTCCCTCTCTGCCTGACAAACACTTATTACTCATTTTAAAATAAATATGTACCTATTTTTAATCGATTACACTATTCTTGGTAGACCAGTATCTACTGCAAATCCCTAGAATCTGTGCTCATTAGCTTATCTGAAGAATGGGCTCTTGCACATGTGATTAAGTTAAGGACCTTGAGACGAGGAGATAATTCTAGATTATCTGGGTAGGCCCTAAATGCCATCACAAGAATCCTTATAAGACAGATAGATAAAGTACAGGACATGCAGAGGAGGCAACATGACAGCAAAGGCGGAGATTAGACTGGCTGGAGTTTGGAAGTCTGGCCTCCAGAGCCCTGAGAGAATAAATTTCTGTTACATTAAGCCACCAAGTTTGTGTTAATTTGTTGCAGCAGCCCCCAAAAACAAATCAGTTACAAAAGGGTTTTATCATAAATGGTTCCACAATTCTAATACAATTATTTTCATTACTTTGCCACGCTCAAAAGTATCACTCAAAAGCCCATTCAAAGTTCCTTTCCTATACTATAGGAAAAGTATGGGGTAATTTATTTAATAAATTCACCTGGAACATACTAGTGACTTATTAAATAAGGATTTCTTTTTTAGAGGCAGAATCAGTTGCTCCAACCTTTGAGGTCACATGACACTTTATGCATGTTTTAATGAGCACATATTTCTATGTTCTTGATGTTAATCACCCCTACTAGTAGATTGTAAACTTCTTAGGGACAATAATCATAATTAATTCTTCTTTTTATTGTAGTTTACTTTTTAATTGAGGCTTAATTTGCTGATATGGTTTAGATGTTTGTTCCCTTTGAATCTCATGTTGAAATGTGATTCCCAATGTTGGAGGGGGGGTCTGGTGGGAGATGATTACATCATGGGGGTGGATCCCTCATGAATGGCTTAGCACCATCCCCTTGGTGATGAGTGAACTCACTCAGTTAGTTCGCATGAGATCTGATTGTTTAAAAGAGCCTGGAACCTCCTCCTTCTCTCACTCTCTCTCTCTCTCTTGCTCGCTCTCAGGCCATGTGATGTGCCTGCTCCCCCTTCACTTTCTGCCATGACTGTTAGCTTCCTGAGGCCTCCCCAGAAGCAGATGCCAGCACCATGCTTCCTGCATAGCCTGTAGAACCATGAGCCAATTATTCCTCTTTTCTTTATCAATTGCCAGGTCTTAGGTGTTCCATTATAGTGAGGCAAAAATGGACTAACACACTTATGTACAGTAAAGAGCCCATATCTTAAGTATATATCAAAGACTCTTTACAAGTGTTTACTTCTGGGTAACTCTCACCCAAATCAAGAGATAAAGCATTTCCAGAACCCCAGAAGGCTCTTTCATGCCCCCTCCCAGTCAATGCCTCCTGTAAGAGCGGCTTCTATTTTGCCTGCTCTTGAATATATATATTCCTTTGAATATGGCCTCTCACAGCATAATGTTTTTGACATTTATCCATCATTTTACTGGATGGACTCTACGGAGTTTCCAGTTTCAAACTATTACAACTAGTGCTGCTAGGAAAATTCTTGCACATATCCTGCCATCAAAAAAAGCACTAATTTCTTTTGGATATTTATAGGAATAGGATCATGGGGCAGGTATACAACCAGATTTAGTACATATTGCTGAATATTCATTTGCAGAACTTAACTACGGGTATACCTGGCTTTTTTGTGCTACATTTTATTGTACTTTGCAGTCATCATATATTTTACAAACTGAAGGTTTGTAGAAATTAATGTTGTTTTCATGCCTGCTAACACAGCATCCATTCTGCAGCTTATGGATCAAGGAGTAAATTTTAACTTTCAAGTATTATTTCAGAAATATATTTCATAAAGCTATAGCTGCCATGTGTAGTGATTCCTCTTATAAATCTGGACAAAGTAAATTGAAAACCATCTGGAAAGGATTCTAGATGTCTTGAGGAACATTCTTGATCCGTAAAAGGAGTTCAAAATATTAACATTAACAGGAGTTTGAAAAAAGTTGATTGCAACCCTCATGGATGACTTTAAGATCATTGACTTTGGAGTTCAAGACTACAGTGAAGGAAGTAACTGCACATGTTGTGAAAATGGCAAGAGAATTAGAAGTAGATTCTAAAGATGTAACTGAATTATTGCAACTTCATGACAAAACTTGAACAGATGAGGAGTTACTTCTTACGGATGTGCAAAGAAAGTGGTTCCTTGAGATGAAATCTATTCCTAGTGAAGACGCCATGAATAGTTTTGAAATTCCAACACAGGATTCAGAATATTATGTGAGTTTAGTTGATACAGCAATAGCAAAATTTGAGAGGATTGACTCTAATTTTGAAAGAAGTCTACTGTGGGTAAAATGCTACCAAACAGTACCACACGCTACAGAGAAATCTTCTGTAAAAGAGTCAATGAATATGGCAAACCTTAATGTTGTCTTATTTTAGGAAATCACTGGCTGGGTGCAGTGGCTCACACCTGTCATCCCAGCACTTTGGAAGGCCGAGGTGGGTAGATCACAAGGTCAACAGATCGAGACCATCCTGGCCAACATGGTGAAACCCCATCTCTACTAAAAATACAAAAATTAGCTGGGCATGGTGGCACGTGCCTGTAATCCCAGCTACTTGGAGGCTGAGGCAGGAGAATCACTTGAATCCAGGAGGCAGAGGCTGCAATGAGCTGAGATTGCACCACTACACTCCAGCCTGGCAACAGAGTGAGACTCCGTCAAAAAGGAAGAAAGAGAGAGAGGGAGGGAAGGAGGGAGGGAGGAGAGACAGAGAGAAGGAAGGAAGGAAGGGAGGGAGGGAGGAAGGAAGGGAGGGAGGGAGGGAAAGGGAAGGAAGGAAGGAAGGAAGGAAGGAAGGAAGGAAGGAAGGAAGGAAGGAAGGAAGGAAGGAAGGAAGGAAGAAATTACCACAGTCACCCCAGCCTACAGCAACCACCACCCTGATCAATTAGCAGCCATCAGTGTCAAGGCAAAACCACCACCACCAAAAAGATTACAACTTATTGATGGTTCAATAGCATTATGTCTAAAACGTACTTAATTTAAAAATACATCAATGAAATATCTTTAAATTAAGTACATGTTTTAGACATAATGCTATTGCATACTTAGTAGATTGCAGTATGTGTAAATATAACTTTTATATGCACTGGGAAACCAAAAAAATTGTGTGACTCACTTCATTGTGATATTCACTTTATTGCAGTGGTCTGGAACTGAACACTCCAATATTTCTGAGGTAGGCATATATTTATGTTGTACAGATTTTCATTTTCTTTAGCAGTGCTTGAAATTTGGAGCAATGTGTCAAATCCTCACCAATCTTGCTAGTCTTTTTAATTTTAGTCATTCTGGTGGTGGCTAATTTGTCTTTATATTCCTCATGTACCTGGTTGAAATTTCTAGTATGCGATCATACCTTACTTCCTGGGCATAGGGGCCAGGTACAGATATCTAATGAAAGGCCAGGTAAGCCACAAGCCAACTACCATCTTATATTGCTCTGCAAGAAAAAAAAAATGCCTTGAATCAATTAGATTTTCTCTCTCAAAAATGAGAGCAACCAAATGAAAAGAATAACACAGGCTTCAATGGGAGCAAATAATGAAACACTCTAAAGGCTATGATTCGTCAACACAAGCCAAAGATAGGAGAAATAGGAAGGAAGTAGAAGCTATAACAGAGAAACAATGCAGAGTAAAAGGGAAAGATGCCAGCTGAGACCAGGACAGAAAGAAGCAGATACTGTGAAAACAGCAGTGAACCAGACCACAGACCCCAAGGCCATGTTCTGAGGTCACTGGAGTGACCCCATAGCAATTATACCTTAATAATGCTATTTTTAAAATGGAATATTCAACATGATTTAATTCACATGACATTCTTGAAAATAAGGCCCTGGGGTAGGGTCTGTTCTTGAATCTTCATGATATTCTATATCACTTTCCTCCCAATAAACACCCTTGTCATAAGCCTCTCTTCACTTTAACTGAAATAGATTGAGTGATCCTCTGTTTCCTGCAACTAAAAATGTTCAACTGCCGTGCCTGGTATATAATATCAGTGATGTGCTAGTAAATGTTTAACAACCAATCATCTAAGAATCAAATGTCCTGATTTGAAGCATTTACCAATACCTGTGGTGTAAATACTCCTACCATGGCCAGTTTCAAGCTATCAGTGTGACATCACCAAACACAAGAGATGGGAAATAGCATACAATTATATAGTATTTTCACTGCAAAGATGCAATAAGTGTAAGTCGCCTCAAGAATATAATTAATAGTAAAATAATTAGTTGAGTGTAATCAACTGGAATATAATTATTTATTGTCTTTGTCTTTAATGTATTTAATTGAAGTTTATATATTTTTTTATAATGATGGCATTTAATAACTGGCTCACAAAACTCCTACAAAATGAACAATCCTCTCTTACAAGCTGATGCAGCTGACTCTGACACAGCACTGAAGTAGATGCTCACTAAATGTTTGGATCCTTTCTTACCTTCTCTGCATTTTCGCAGGCTCCTCATTGTGTGAAGTTCACCGCCTGACACCACAGCCAATGGCACATCCAAATATGAGCAAAGCAAATCATATGATGATAGTGTTGTACTCAATTTTCCACAGTAGATTCCCACTGGTGATATTCTAAACTGTGGAAATAGACTTGTCATGGCTGTATTTACCCAGACAAAAGAGATGCAGCTTTTTGGTTTGGGAATTTGATTTGTTTTTATATCACCTAAGAGCAGTACACAAGCAAGTGTGTAATATGTTAAGTTGTCACAAGAACTTTTTGATTCACTTGAATGATCCCTGGATCAAAAATCCAACAAATATCCGAGCTCCATCCAAAAGCCTACTACTGTGGGCACAGTGAGCGTTAGTTTTTGCCTTTAAAAGGCTTTCAACAATAATAGTACTGATGATGATAGTGGACATTTATTAAGTGCTTACTGGATAACAAGATTCTTTTTTCTACTTGCTTTATGTGGGTAAACCCAATTAATTCTCACAAGACCCTTTGTGGTAGATACTATGGTATCTAATTTTACAGATAAGGAAAATGACACAGAGAGAGGTTAAATAGGAGCCTAAGGTTAACTATATGAACCTAACTATCCAATCCCAGAGATCATGCTGCTAAACACTGGGCCACCTCACCTTAGGACAGTAAGATACAAACACTGTTATATAAAGAAAGGAAGACCACAATGAGAAGTTGTCTATAAGTACATGAGGATCAGAGAAGGAAGCCAAAAGTGTGGGCTGAATTATTCTCAAAGGATAACTTTAAAGGGCCCTTTAGACATTGGGTGGTAGGGAGGGCTAAAGCATAGACTTGAAGGATGGGCAGGATTCGGGGAGATCAAAAGGGTGAGGTGGTAGCTTAAGAGAAGGAAAGCCACCTGAAGGAGGGCTGACAGTGGGAGTGAGCACTGTGCCTCGGGGTGCATGGAGAGAACCATCAGTTTCCTGAAAAGCAGTGACAGCAGAGGTTGAGGACACTTTTAGGATGATGGGTATGTGTTCACTGTCCTGATTGTAAGGATGATATCACAACTGTATACATAACCAAGACTTACGTGTTGTATAGTTTTGTATACACATTTTATTGTATATCAATAATGTTGTTTTTAAAACCAAAAAAAAAAAAAAAAAAACATGATTCAATTCCTTTGACACTGTGGGAAATAGGAACAAAAAACAGATCAATATTGCCAGGGGCTGATGATAGGGGAATGGGTTGATGACAAAGGAGTGTGAGGGAATTTAGGGGTGAAGAGGTCATGGAAGCGTTCTATGTCTCGTGTTCTCTATCTTAATTGTAGTGATGATTACATGATTGTATTTTTTGTCAAAACTCAGAACTGTACACATAAGGATGAATTTTACTGTATGTAAATATATATCAATAAATCAGACTTTTTTTAAAAAAAAGTAAAAACATTACAGACACACCCATATTACCTGTATGTGTTTGTTAACAGAGATCAGTAAATAGAAAGTAAATCTTTCTCCTCCTGCCAGAGCTGAAATATTGGAAAATCCAAAGCAGGCTTCAAAGACTGACTTCTCATCTAGGTACTATCTTTTATGGTTTTTAAAGTCTCTTCATACCTAATATGTAATTTGATCCAGTCGCCAACCTGAGAAGGAAGGGCAGGGGAGGGGCTACATACTGATTGGTGAATGAGGAAACTGAGGCCAGGGAGGTTAAAGACTCTCACTCAACATCACACAGCTCAGAAATGGTGAAGTCAGGACTAGTGCCAGGCAGACCTGGCTTCTCATCTGCTGCTCTTCCCATATGCACCACTGCCTCACTCCACCCCATCTCCAGCTTTGCAGGCTCCTTCTTGATCAGCAATCCATGGTCTTGTGCATCCAGAGGGAAGGAATCTGAATCAAGACCCTCATCCTCTAGGAGGTTTCTCAGAGCCTGCCCTCTGCCTTCGAATCATGGTGGAACCACAGGTAAATCATGTGGAAAGCACCTGGGTACATCCCACAGGCTGTGATGAGGGGACACTTCACCTCGGTGGTCTTCCTCCCAGAAACCCATAACTCCAGTCTAATCATGAGAAAAACACTTCACAAACCCAAATGGAGGTTTGGATCAAAAATCCAACAAATATCTGAGCTCCATCCATAAGCCCACTACTGTGTGCACAGTGAAAGTTGTAGTTTTGCCTTATTAAGCTTTTATTATATGAAGCACCTCACCAATACTTCTCAAAATTATCATTATATAAAGCACCTGACCAATATTTCTCAAAATTATCGAAGTATCAAAATAAGGAAAGACTGAAAAATTATAACTAAGGAGACACAATGACTAAATGTAAACTGATACGCTGGATGAAATCCTGAAACAGAAAAAGGGGCATACTCGGAAAAGCTAGTGAAACCTAAATAAAGACTAGAGTTTAGTTAACAATAGTAATGTGCTAATGTTTGTTCCTTAGTTTTGGTGAATGTACTATGGTGATGTAAGATGTTAACAACAGGGAAAACTAGGAGATAGAAACATGAGAACTCTTTGTACTATTTTTGTAAATTTTCTGTAAAATTGAAATTATTCAAAAATAAAAAGTTTATTTTTAAAAAATCTCAATGGAGGCACCAGATGCTTTTGTCCTTCCTGTTGAATCTTCACTGAAGAAGCAAAGGGAATATTTTGTTTTTAGCCAGGAGAGTTGATATTTAAGCCAAAGGCAGGAGCTTCTCTGCTTTGGCTCATAAAACCACACACCAGGTTACCTGGTGGTGAGAACCATCCACCTCTTCCCGTCCAGAGTTACTCTGCCTTCTCCCCATCAGCAGCACCACCTCACTCTTTGAATTCAATAAAGGCATCCTGGTCATGTGTGCATCCAGACAGCTGAGGGTCAGAGGGCAATGGCAGCCTCATCCACTGCTCTCTTGAAGCTTCGCTGGTCAGATCCACCCTGGGCAGGATCCCTGCTGGGGCATGGGGTGGGGGAGGGGTGTTCCATCTGAGGCCAGGGGATTTCCAATGTTCCCAGTAGATAAAGAAGCATGAGTGTGTGTGTGTGTGTGTGTGTGTGTGTGTGTAAGAGAGAGACAGAAACAAACACACACACACACAGACAGGCAGACATACAGGGAGACGAACACAACTGATCACCGAGTGAGGAGGTTATGGTAAGTGACCTGAAACAGGCTCCTAGAAATAATCTCTCAGCAGGGAAGCATCGAATCCCTTTGGAAACCAATGAAGCAGGAAAGTGGTGTTGACCAACCTATTGTGCAGGCCTTTTTTATTATCAGTAAATAATGAAAAGCTGAAACTGTCCTTCAGTACCAAGACCAATAGTCTCCGTGATTCTCTCCCTCTCCACACCCCACCCTCTGCTGGCTTTTGGTGACCAGTGTTTTGCCCTGCATTCTGCCACTGATACCACAGCAGTCCTTTCTCCTCCAGGCCTCTCTCCTTCCATCCTCCTTCTCCTCTTGGCCTATCTTAAAGGATTATTCTGCTTCCCAAATGTGGACACTCACATTGAGGTTTCATCCCTGCCTGCATTCTTGGATGCAGCCATAGCCCACAAAGTGCAGTACCCCACAGGCCATGCCTCCAGGCCATCTTCAGGGCCCAGGTGGTCTGCTGGCTCTGGTACTTATACAACAAGTAGAATTATACAATAAGTACAACTCCCAGCACTCTTCCTTCAGAGTAACATTGACACATTTACTCATACAATGAATGTTCCCTTCTCGACTGATTCTCAACTGGTTCATTTAGGGAAGGTGAAGTCTCCACTCAGGAAACAAAAACCACATCACAAATTTTAACAGAGATAATCTAGTATAAATCATTGTTCACCAGGAATTGGAGAACTGACATGGCAGAGAGGAGAATGCTGAAGTTCCATGGAGATAACTACAAAGTAGCTATGCCACCATGACGGTAAGAATAAAGGGAAGAGTCTGGGGCTACTAGGACCTAAAGGCATGAAGGAAACCCTCACAGAGATGGAGCCCAGACCTCTGAGAGAAGCATGCCAACAGGCCAGGACTGAGACCTCAAAGGAAGGACAATGGGACTGGTTCTGAGAGCGTGGAGAAAAATGAAGACTGGAGCCAGCTGCTCTGCTGAAA
The DNA here is from genome assembly GCA_963573385.1 of Cacajao melanocephalus. NCBI lineage: Eukaryota > Metazoa > Chordata > Mammalia > Primates > Pitheciidae > Cacajao > Cacajao melanocephalus. The sequence continues at coordinate 24,411 of CAUYLG010040743.1, forward strand.
TGAACTGCCACTGCCAAAGCAAAGAAGCATTCCTGGAGTGATGCTGGCAGGAACTGGAAGCAAACAGGAAGAATCATATCCCTTTTCTCTCCTCCAGGAAGCAGTCTCCACATAGCACCATCTAATAGCAGAATCTAATACAGATCCAGTTGGCAAAAGGAAAAGGGGTTTGCAGAATCCCATCCCAGCATCACAAATCAGAGTATTAAGGAGTAGGTGTGAATTTGAGACACAGTAGCAAGAAATCAATAGAAACCAATGTTGTACATTTATACCTCTTTTTCCTTCCTTCCTAAAAGAAAGGAAGGAAAAAGAGGTATAAATGTACAACATGTCAAATAACTGTTCCATAGCTAAACTATGTGACTATATATTCATGCATGAATATATCATATTTTAATGGTAACCCCAATTTCAAATAATAATATCTAATATTTACTGAGACTTTGCCAGGTACCAGACAAAAGCTAAACTCTTCACATGAATGATCTAATTCACAGGAACCCAAGAAGGTTGATAACAAAAAAGTCTTAATTTTACAGATTTGAAAATTAAGTCTTAGAGAGGCAAAGTTGCATATGATGCTCAGAAAATAGTAGATCCAAGATCAGACCCTGTAAAACTCATGCACAATCACTGCATCATCTCTTATCTGCCGAGATCCATACCTACAAAGTCTTCCATCCCTTCCTCTCTCTTCCCACTAATATTGTCAGGACCTCCTCTAGCAAGAGGGCTAAAAGATTCCTCAGTGCTGTCTCTTCAGGTGTGCCATACAGCTCCAATTTCATGTATATCAAACCACAGCATTTCACAGAATTAGAAAAAAAAAATCTGGCCAGGCACAGTGGCTCACATCTATAATCTCAGCACTTTGGGAGGCTGAGGTGGGCAGATTGCTTGAGCTTAGGAGTTCAAGATCAGCCTGAGCAAGAGCCCTCTACTAAAAATACAAAAATAAAAAAAAAAGCCAGGTGTGGTGGTGTGTGCCTGTACCTATAGTTCCAGCTACTTGGGAAGCTGAGGTGAAAGGACTGCTTGAGCCAGGGGGCAGAGGTTGTAGTGAGTCAAGATCACGCCACGGCACTCCAGCCTGGGTAATAGAGTGAGACTCTGTCTCTATTTTTTTAATTAAAAAAAAAAAGAAACAAAGAAATTGTAAAATTCATTTGAAACCAAAAAAGAGCCCAAATGGCCAAAGCAATCCTATAGAAAAATAAAGAAAGAAGCTGGAAGCATTATACTACCTGACTTCAAACTATACTACAAGACCACTGTAACTAAAACAACATGGTACTGGTATAAAAAGAGACCATAGTCCAGTGGAAAGGGTTAGGGAACCCAGAAATAAAGCGGCATACCCTCAACCATCTGATCTTTAACAAAACTGACAAAAGCAAGCAATGGGGAAAGTACTCCTGATATGGTTTGGCTCTGTGTCCTCACCCAAATCTCATCTCATATTGTAATCTCCACACGTTGAGGGAGGGACCTGTTAAGAGGTGATTGGATCATGGAGGCAGTTTCCCCATGCTCTTCCCCTGATAGTGAGTGAGTTCCCAAGAGATAGGATAGTTTAACAGTATGTGGCTTCCTTCACTCTCTCTTTCCTGCCACCATGTAAAATACACCTTGCTTCCCCTTTGCCTTCCACCATGATTGTAAGTTTCCTGAGGCCTCCCCAGCCACGTGCAACTGTGAGTTAATTAAACCTCTTTCCTTTATAAATTATCCAGTCTAAAGTAATTCTTCATAGAAGTGTGAAAATGGACTAATACAGCTCCCTATTCAATAAGTGCTGCCAGGATAACTGGCAAGCTATGCAGAAGATTGAAACTGGACCCCTGCCTTTCGTCATATACAAAAATCAACTCAAGATAGATTAGAGATTTAAACGTAAAACCTAAAACTATAAAAACCCAAGAAGGAAATCTAGGAAATACCATTCTGGACATTGGTTCAGGCAAAGACTTCATGGCAAAGGTTCCAAAATCTATTTCCACAAAAACAAAAAATGACAAATGGGACCCAGTTAAACTAAAGAGCTTCCATACAGCAAAAGAAACTATCGACAGAATAAACAGATAACCTACATAATGGAAGAAAATATCTGCAAACTGTGCATTTATCAAAAATCTAATATGTAGAATCTATTAAAAAACTCAATCAACAAGCAAAAAAATAAAAAACAAATAAATCCTTTAAAAAATGAGCAAAGGATATGAATGGACCCTTCTAAAAAGAAGGGTATGTAGCTACATGTATGTAGCCAACAAGCATATAAAAATGCTCAATATCACTAATCATTAGGTAAATGCAAATTAAAACCATAAGGAGATACCATCTCACACCAGTCAAAATAGCTATTATTTAAAAGTCAAATAACAACAGATACTAGTGAGGTTGTAGAGAAAAGGGAATACTTACACACTGCTGGTGGGAATGTAAATTAGTTCAGCCACTGTGGAAAGCAGTCTGGAGATTTCTCAAAGAACTTTAAAATAGAACTACTATTGGACCCAGCAATCCCAAAGGAGTATAAATTATTGGGTATATGCCCAAAGGAGTATAAATTATCCTCTACTATAAAGACAAAGGCATGTGTATATTTATCACAGCACTATTCACAACAGCAAAGACATGAAATCAACCAAGATGCCCATCAACAGTAGACTGTTAGAAAATGTGGCATTCATATACCATGGAATACTATGCAGCCCTAAAAAATGACATCATGTCCTTCACAGCAACATGGATGGAGCAGGCGACCATTATCCTAAGTAAGTCAACACCAGAACAGAAAACCAAATACCACATGTTCTTACTTATAAGTTGGAGCTAAACATTGCATACACATGGACATGAGGGTTGGAAAACTACCTATTGGGTATTATGCTGATTACCTGGAGGCCAAAATTATCTGCATACCAAACCCTGGGACACACAATTTACCCATATAACAAACCTGCACATGTGCCCCTTGAACCTAAAATAAAAGATAGAAAGAAAAAAACACAGCATTAAAGCATGACCAGTATTAAATCACGTATATACAACCATACTCTAAATGAAAAGCAGAAAAGAATGTTCCCATATCAATACAATAGTATCATATGCAGCCAATAAAATTACAATGTGGCAATACATGAGTTAACATGGAAAGATAATAATAGCTAACATTTAACAAGAGCTTCCCATATGCTGGGAACTGTATTATAGAATCTTTTGGCATTAACATATTTAACCTTCACAACAACCTAGTATAGTTAGTATACTCCATCGTTATCATCCTCATTTTACAGATAAGGAAACTGATGCACCGTAGCAGTGATATAATTTGCCCACGGTCATACAGAAAATAATTGATAAAGTCAATGTTTCAAACAAGACAACGAGACTTGAGAGCACATGATGTTCACCACCACACTATTCTGATTTCTGTAGAGTATAAAAAGTTCATAACACGCTATTCAGTGAAAAAGAAAGCAAATTACAGAATAGTATTTACAGTATTATGCCCTGTCTAATACATATGCATGGAGATATATATATATATATATATATATATAAAATTTTAGTCCATAGGGAAAAGTATGGAAGGGCTTATAATAAAATATTAACAATGGTTATCTCAGAGAGGTAGTTTGATTTTTTTCTTTCTTATATTAAAATAACTATGTGTTCTCGGTTTTGTACAATAAACACATTCTTTGTAATAAAATTTTAAAGATTTCTTTAAATAAATGAGTGTCATCTTAGGGGAAATGATCTGGTAATCCAAATAGCTTTTTAATATTTTGGGTGAAAAAGAAGAGCAAGCATGTGTTCCCATAGACATGCACAATAGAAAAGAGATTCAAAATCATCTACTTCATCCTGGCAAGACAATAAACTAGTCCCTGACAATCATTCCCACATCTGAATAAGCCCAGGAGTCAAGTCCTTGGAATTGTTTTAAGCATGTTCCTTTTTCCACTGCACTGTAAGGAGAATTTGCAAATTTATTGAACATGAGATTACTCCACTTTGAAAGTCATACCTCCACGATTCTAATCAAGATGACTCAATCCCTCTGAACATCCAACATATGCACACTGGATAGCATTGTTGTGGTAGCTGTGATGTCATCCCTCTGCATCGGGAGTATTATCTCCAATTTCCCCAAACCATGTGCTGCCTTGGAAACATCATGATTCTTATAGAGATCTAAGCAAAGGGATATAATAAAAATAATAAAATCTTACACTTAAAGTCTATCTTTCATGCCACCAAGGTGCCTTGCTAAACCCTTCCTCTATCTAAAAAGACAGACAAGCTGAGTGGTTCATACCATGTGTCATCCTGATAATTAACAATTGGAGAAAACACACCGATCTCTGCTCTCTGGATCATTCAGGTCAGAGTATTTTTCCACCTGAATTAAGCAGATTGCCAAGGTCAAAATTTTCATGAACAGAAAGATTTAGTTGCCTATCTAAAGACGCTGACATGAAAGAGGCCTCTGTAAGAAAAAACAATGAAGCATCTTACCATCACGGCATCAACTCACATGAATGAAACAAAGGTCTGTGGTAATCCCAGGAATCTTCCCTCTAAAGCAAAGGTCAACAGACTTTTCCTACAAAAAGTCAAGATAGTAAACATTTTCAGCTTTGCAAACCGCATGATCTTTGTCACAACTACTTAACTCTGCTGTTGCTGGGTGAGAGCAGCCATAGACACTGGGTGTAAAAAGAAATCAGCATGACCATGTTTCAGTGAAACTTTATGTAAACAGATGGGCCAGATTTGACCCATGGGCTGTAGTTTGCTGAACCTTGCTCTAAAGTATAGGCTAAAGATCCTCATGGTATGTCTGCATATTCAAGGCTGCCTCCGAGGAAAACTATTAAGTTGGCAATACTGTTCTCAGGGTCTGGCTTAAGTATTGAGAATCAGAAGTAGAAAAGCAAATAAAACCCCTAGCATTTACATTTGGGAGAGGGAATACTAAGCAAGTAAACATGTAAACAAAAAAAATTCTGGTAGTGGTAAGTGATCTAAAGATGATAACCAGGCAGTGGGTTACTTGCTGGGGCAGGGGAGTCCCACTTTAGATAGGGTGGTCAGGGAAGACTGAGGAAGGTACTTTGAGTTCAGATGAAAGTAAAGAGAAGTAGATGCAAATGCAAAGATCTAGGCAAAGAGTAGGCTCTCAGGTATTGAGAACCCAAATGCAGAGTCCTGAGGCAGAAAATGGCTTAGTGGGTTTGAGGAGCAAAGAGTCCTGAGGCAAAAAGATTGCCAGTTGGAGGATTTCTTGAGGTATGGAGTTCAAGTTCAGCCTGGGCAATATAGGAAGACCCCATGTTTTTTAAAAAGAATACATTAGCCAGGGGTGATCTAGTCCCAGCTTCTTGGGTGGCTGATGTGGGAGGATAGCTTGAATCCAGGAGTTTAAGGCTGCGGTGAGCCACGATTGAACCACTACACTCCAGCCTGGGTGACAGAGCAAGACTCTGACTCTAAAGAAAAAAATATAAAGTACAAGAAAGGTCCATGTCAAGGAGAACTAACTGATGGAGTCCTCCAGCCTCTACAGGTCTACAACCTGGATTACTGATGTGAGTACAGCTTGCCCTGCAGAGCCACCAACACTTCGTCAAGGGTCTCCTGCAGTCCCTGAAGTTAAACCCAGATGGGGCTGAGGTTAATGGCACATCAGAGAGAAATGACAGCAGCCAGGCAAGGAAGATGCCAGAGGACTAGGGCCTTGACTTCACCTGTGTCTTTGCCAGGCCAGCCTTTCCTTCTGAGTCTACCCAGTGATTCCAACTGGCTTCAGCTCCTGCTATGATCCAGGCTCAAATCCCAAGATTGCTTCTCTTTGAGATTATCAAAAGTGCAAGCACAGAGAGTGACCATGGGGTTCTCAGCTTGGTGTCTGCTCTGTCCTTATGTCTGCTGAGGCATATTTCACTCTTTTCTTTCCACTCTGGTGGTCTTGGAGCACAATAAAAAATCTAAAATATTTGTATTCCATTTAAGTTAATACAACATTTCTGTAATTATCCCTGCTGTTAAAATCATTTTGTTGTGTGCTTTTTGAGTGAGAAGAAAGAGGTGGGGGATCAAATTAATTCTTTGGCAACAAAAATCTAATTAATCAAAAACTGTTCTTATTTAGAGCCTCTTCAGTCTGTGGAAACTGCAGCCAAAAAAGAGCAAGAACACTTAGTTTGGTAGTGAAAAAAAAAAGGTACTTTTAAAGATACCAGTATTTACGAATGTGCAAGTAGGAGGCTGGGTAGCATAAGGAGAAGAGTCAGTCTGAGCTGGGCTTGAATCTCATCTCCGCCATTTCCTGGCTGCATGACCTTGAGCAAGTTACTTTGTCCTTGGTCCTCAGCTTTCCCATCTACGACATGGAAATAATAAAGTCCTTTCTTAGGGTCAGTGGAGAGATTGAGATGATGTCTATAAAACCTTTATGGGTGTTTGTCACATGGAAAGCATTAAGTGTTAATGATGATTTATTAGCATCCCCAAGCACTGCTGCTATTACATAAATTACAAACTTTTGGGAGACAGTTTTTAAGCTTTTTCAAAAATGTTCTTTAGTCTGGGCACAGTGGCTTATGCCTGCGATCTCAGCACTTTGGAAGGCCAAGGTAGGTGTATCACTTGAGCTCAGGAGTTGGACACCAGCCTGGGAATCATGGTGAAACCCTGTCCCTACAAAACGTACAAAAATTAGCCAGGCTTGGTGGTGTGTGCTTACAGTCCCAGCTACTCAGGAGGCTGAGGCAAGAAGATCACTTGAGCCTGGGAGGCAAAGGATGCAGTGAGCTGAGATCCCACAACTGCACTCAGCCTGGGTAACAGAGTGAGACCCTGTCTCAGAGAAAAAAAGTTCTTTAATATATATATAGATAGAAGAGAGTGGGGGCCAACATTCAACATCCTTAAAGAAAAGAATTTTCAACCCAGAATTTCATATCCAGCCAAACTAAGCTTCATAAGTGACGGAAAAATAAAATTTTTTGAGAACAAGCAAGAACTCAGAGATTTCATCACCACCAGGCCTGCTTTACAAGAGCTTCTGAAAGAAGCACTACAAATAGAAAGGAACAACCAGTAAAAAAAAAACAAAAACAAAAACAAAAACAAAAAAACAGAAGCTGCAATTTTCATCTCTGATAAAACAGACTTTAAAGCAACAAAGACCCTAAGAAACAAAGAGGGACATTACATGGTGGTGAAAGGATCAATGCAACAAGAAGAGCTAA